>UELU01131355.1:0-21904 GCA_900490025.1 Megastigmus dorsalis
GGGTTAAGGGGGTGGGAGGAAATGGGAGAGGAAGAGAATCAACAGTGCCAAGGAGAGAAAGAGGAGAGGCGCTAGTGGACGACGAGAGAGAGAGAGAGAGAAACCAAAATTTTGACGACTGTATAAAGGAAAGAAAGACTATGGTGTTTATTGGCGCTTGGATTACGCAAAATACAAGCAATTGGGGTTAATTAGAAAATACCGTACAGTATTTCGCAGCGATTATGTACTTTCGATAAAAATTGTACTATGAAATTGAAACCTATAAAGCCGATACTGAGTGCTGCAACCACTGGACGAAGTCAATGAGTCTGACTTAGCCCTTGGTGTACGCCATATTTTTTGTAATACAATATTTTGTGATACTACACTAAAAACCAAATATTTGTATAAATATTTGTTTGGCATTACTTTATATTATGAAAATATAAAGTAACATAAAACATATTTTGTAAAATTATCGGTGATTTTGAAAAAATATCCTAAAATTTGTTAGCGGGCGATAAAAAGGAAAAAACGCCCTCTGTTGACTTTTATCACCCGCCAGTCTAAATACAGTCACTTTAATGTTTTTCTAACGTTTCAAGAAATCGATGTCTTTCCATCCCCACGAAAACAGCTGCCTATACGAGGAAGCGAAACTGGGAAAAGGAGAGAAGCGAGTTATACAGCTACGATCGACAATATATCGATCGCGGCGTTTTTTCTACTGATAATACGCGGCGATATGAAGAAAAACGAAGCGTGAGACAGCAAAGGAGTGCGGGAGAAAGAGAGCGGACGAGCGAAGAAAAAACATTTCAGGTTTTACATTTTTCCACGGGCACACGTCCCATTTTAGCCAGGCGACAAAAACTCAGGTGCCTTACGAAAAAACGATACATGCACACATACACGTACTCAATACTACACGTCGAGAATAGATTGTTTCTTTGAAAAACTTCATTTTGCGCGATGTCGTACAGGAAAAAAGACGATCGACAGTGTTGAAAGATTATAGCCAGGCTGCCTCGATGCAGTGCAGCAGTTGCGTTTTTATCGCGGCTTATTTTCGTTATATACCTTTTCAACGCAAAATGTATATATACAAGCGGAGCTTTTTTTTCCTTCATCCTTCGTCAAAGGCGCATAACTTTCCCTTTGACAATGGGAAAGTTTCGGGCGAGTTTTTGTCGTCGAGGCTCAAGCGAAGTTTGTGCGCAGCGATGACAAAAACAATTGCGAGATAAGAGGGCAATTGCAGTAATAGCGGGATATATACACAAAAGATGTATTTCGAAAAATTAGTGTTTTTCGCTTTAGAGAATGTCGTGGATTCGTTACAGTCCTCCCGTTCTGAGCACACTTTCTTTGGCTCGCGTTTTAATTCGCACAGCTAATAGTATATTTCGTACCAAGGGCGCAAAATTTCATTTTAACGATATTTTTCGATTCAGTGGGCGCAAAATATTTATAGTGTGTGTTATAGCGAAAACAATACCGATGTATTATGTTTGCGTTTCTTTTCATTTGTCGTTATACAAGTTCTTTTTAGATATTTTTCTATAATATATGCCTGTTTTCGATATACGAAATCAATATTTTTCTTCCACTGCCTTGTGTTTTCATTTCCACCAACGGTTTTCTTGTAGCGAATTTTCCTTTCGATCTATATATGAATTTTTCATCGTTATAAATGACATTCGCCTGGGAAAACAAAATGAGGATAAATATATATTCCGCAGCTCTACTGAATTTATTTCAAATATAATAAATTACATTTATTAATATAGATCGGTTACATTTTATTCCTGAACTGCAAGTTATTTTATCTTTAATTATTAATTGTTTAGTTTAGATTGGCAGAGACAACTTTTACACTATTATTTCAAGAAAAAAATTTTGTAATAATTTTTATGTCCAGCAATATGACATGAAATTTCGAAATCGCATGTAAACTGCAAGGCCAATGCATTTAATTTTAATGATAAATGATTTTTTTTAATCGATAAAAACTACATTGTAGATAAACTATGTTAACAATGGTGTATTACATAGTTATTACAGATATAGAAGGTAGCATTCATATAAAATAAAATATAGAAAATAATTAAATGTTTTGAAATGTAATAATGGCTGATGTAAAGAAATTAATGTACTTTTGAAAATATTTTCGTGTTTGAAAGTTTTACTTGTGCAATTTCATGTCCATCAAACATCCGTAATTAGTTTTTTCAAATAATGCACTACGGATTTTCATTTTTCGATATTTTCATTTTCAGAACTTTTAGTACTCATTCAAACTAATTCCATTTTTTATAATTTTTTTTTATACGAATGAAAACCATATTTATGGTGAGAGTCTAGAATTATACTCGTAATAAATTAAAAATTAAAATCACAATCAATAAAAAAGTTACAGCAATGAAATAAATAATTTTTAATAATTATTCGACATTTCTCAGCGATCCCATAAATAATAATTTTTCCTAATCACTTAGTCAATAAATTTAATCTGCGCATTACATTTTATATGTATCGCATAAAATCTTTATTGAAACCGTTTGAGTGTAAAAAATGTAAATAAATATAAAAATGCAATTCTATTTTATTGAAATTCGTTACTTTTATCTTTTATTTAATTAAATTTTTATTTCAAAATCGAATTGTTATTTTTAATGCTTGAATGTTTAAAATAAAAAATATATGATATCCCAGTAAATAATAATGTAATACTATATAATGTGCATGAAAAATGTTTACGTAAAATAATACATCATTTAACGATATGTACAGAGCAAATATTTTTATGAAAATGAACGAATTATTTAGCAATAAACTTAAAACGATGCATTGAATGAAAACGTATGCGTTTCATAAAGCTAGACAAAGTGAATCAGCATCGAAGTATTTATATGCACACTGAAGAATATATAATATGCGTTACTTTATGTGCGGTTCTAAGATTTGTACCGAGAGAAATTGTAGAAACATTTCATGTATTGGTATCAATCACTATTCCTTAACAAAACAAGGCAAGGATGAAATGGTAAAAGAAGATCGAAGGATTTTTTAAAATATACAAATCATAAAGTACAGAACATTTATGGTTTCTACATAACAGTTTTTTATTTAAAATGAGTTATTTGGTACTATTTGAATCAAGAATAAAAAAAATTACAATTACGATACAAGAACAACGGTATTTGTTTATCTAACCCAATAAGTATTTGCGCATAAATCCTCTGCGTACATCTTTCGTTTGCCTTCAAGTACACGAAAATGTCAGTGTGCACCTATTTTCGCGGAGAAGCGAGTTTCCGGAGCAGCGGGAATTGCCGAAAACGCCGCGCACATAGACCACTTCGCACTTTGATCTCGCTTAACAATAGGAGGTGGGGGGGGAGGGAGGGAAAAGAGTCGAGAGAGCCAAACTGGCGTTAGTAGCGCTGCTGCGGGGGCCAAGAAGCCAGGCCAGAAGAAAAAGAAAAACCGAGAAAAACATTCATTTCCTTCGAGTTGCGCTCGTGCTACTGTGCCGCCCGGAAAAAAAAAACCATTCCAAACGACGAAAACGCTGCACGAGAGAACCGCTCTCAACAATTTCTTTTTCATTCGTCATTACGAAAATTGCGACTGGCGGCGGCGGCGGCGGCGGCAGCGGCCTCGATGAATATTTCCCCTCCCACGATTTTTCGCATTTTTATTATTATAAAACGAATGAAAAAAAATGAACGAGAATAATAACAAAAGCGCGGTGCTCATTGGGACTGTATACTCCCCCTTCCCCCTTCCCGCAGAAATTGATATTTGTTATACGCACGTATAACGAAACGATACGGTTTTGTTTAATTAATTTTAGAGACAGTATTAACATTTAAAATGCAAAATAACTTCCGCGCGCACGGAGCTCTGAGAGAGAGAGAGAGAAAGAGAGAGAGAGTATAGGGGGGTTATTTCGATTTAAATACTTTTCGAGCGCGCGCGGCACACCGGCACCCTGCTACTGCAGCACATATAGATATATCGTCGGCGCTGATTTTAAAATGAATTTTAGTGTACAACCAAGGGTGAAATGTTCACCGGTCCACACGCGCTGCACGTGTATATACATACCAAAATGCTTTGTTTCGGCGGTGCTTGAGGATAAAACAGTAAAATGCAGATGTATGGCAAACAATCATTCGGGGCACAGTGCAAAATTTCACCTCGCGATTTTATATATTTATACGCGGAATTGGTTTCAGTCAGAGAAAGAGAGAGAGGGAGGAGAAAGAAGAGGGAGAGCAGTTCGATTTTCGTTTGCCGCCCTACCTCTCGTCGCCGCTCGGAAATATGCAGATTGTGTGAAATTTTTATTGTGTTTAAGCTTTTAGCGTGAAACAATATGTCGGTTTTCCCTGCTCTGTGTGTGTACGTCGGAAAGAGAAGCTTGCAAATATTCATCGGGTGAGTCGGAAATATTTTATCATGAATCAGAAAAGTCGCGATCTTGGCGATTATGGCGAGAAACGAATTTGCATAAAATACTTGGGAGAGAATTTGGGCGAATTATAATTATAATGACCGAATTTCTGACATATTCGAATGGGAATCGCGGAAAGTTCCGAAACGCCGGATATTTTTGATGAAATCTGTGTGTGTACAACCTTTTTTTTTTGGAGGGGCTGAAGTTTTCCAAACATGCGGAGATGTAATTTTTCTTATCGGAAATCTTTAATACCCGAGTTTTGTTTTCTGCGTTAAAAAGTAATACTTGTTGTGGAGGTATTTCAGTTACCAGAGTGCGAATTTGGATTAATATTTTAGTGCTACTATTCTCAGTAAAACTAAATTAATGTTTAAACTGCAATTTCATTTGCATAATACACAAAGTTAGACAAGTCTGAAAGTACAACTGAAATGTTTTTTCTTGAATTTTTAAAATAAATGTTGGTTCAAGGTACATATAAAGTCTTTTTCAGTTTAAAGACATTGATAAAAACAATACTGTGAGAACAAGTCATTATAGTCAAGTATGGCTGCAGTTCACTTTACACCAAATATTGGATTCACATTTTAGTTAAATACTTTCTATCAATTAAATCTTGTTACAAATTAGTTCTGCATCCAATAATTTTGGCCCAATTTCCACTAGAATATAGCAATTCATTACTTCATACATTTCCATTTCATTATGACAAAATAATGTGGAAGTATATAATGTATGCTAGCATAATAAACAGGGAATACTGATACATAATTTCATCACTCGTGTCTATTTTCGAGTCTAAATTATTCTAAAATATTGAAGCATTAAAATTGATACAAGCGCTTTATAAAAACAAAAATGTTTATAATTCAAATCAACTGAATGTCATATTGTTCACGCATTGGTGTTTTTATAGAACATATCATGAATGAATAATATTAATTAGTTACAAAGTACATACTGAACGTTATTAAAAAGTCTGACATTTATTAAAGAGATGCGACATCTTTTTTTAATAAAATTGAACCCGTTAGTAATTAGTTTAATATAATTTATTAATTTACTTTGTTTCCGATGTTGAATATTCATTACTTAACCTGAATTTGGAGAATGTTAAATGAAGGAAAGATTCTCTGATCCAGTTGAAAAACTGCCACAGACTTTCAATTATCGCTAAAAGTTTCATTTTCTCCGGATTCGAAATTTTTTCTCCCACACACTTTCCAAACAGCGCATTTAGCTCTCAAATCGAGCGCGATACTATAAAATCATAAACAAATATAACACACGAGCCGCCAACGCAGGATCCGCAAAAAAGGTTCTTCCGATCCTCTCTGCAATGAAATTTATTTCCATCGACGAATCCACCTGTTTTCCGCTGCAATAAAATGCAAGAGCCCAGTGCAAATACGCGTCTCTCCGCGCTGAACCTGAGCCCTACCCCCGCGAACAACCCGAAATACACAAGGAGACACGCGAAATCGCAAGTCGGGCTGTTTAGAAAAAAGGGGGTCATATTCAAAAGGCTCTAAAAAAAAAGGCTTGCGCTCGCGCGCACAATAAAATTCAGCGACAGCCTGGTTTACAAAAAAAGCGAGAGAAAGAGAGAGAGAGAGAGAGAGAGAGACCCCGAAACAAAAATAAAATTCACCGCACGACCCATTTCGAGCAATCGGTCGATATAACGATTCGTTTTTCTCTCTCTCTCTCTCTCTCTCTCTCTCACACACAGACTCATTTGCGATCGCGCACACAAATACACACGTACACTTTGATCCTGTTGCAAAAAAAGGAGGGAGAGAGAACAGAAAAAAAATCGGAACAACGAAATGTACATGACGAAACGCGATTTTCAGAGTTCCTTTTTTTCGGGGAACGCGGAGAGCGAGAGCGAGAGCGAGAGCGAGAAAGAAAAAACCGAGTGGCCAGCCTGTAAATACGCCATAAAGCATATTTATCGATCGAGGCTAAACAAAGGAAAGGCAAATGATTCTGATAAAAGGAGAGCGGAGGGAGACTGAGCGAAAGAGAGAGAAAGAGCGAGAGAGAGAGAGAGAGAGCGAAAAAAAGAAAAATGCGCATAAAGAATGATTATTTGTGCGAAAAAGGGCGAGAGAGAGAGAGAGAGAGGGCGATAAACGATCTAGCATCGGCTTGCATACATAGAACCATAAATAATTCATCGGAAGTTTGCCCCTTTTACTTCTATACTCGATCGTCCCGTTTCTTTCTCCTTCCCTCCCCGCTGTTTTTGTGTTCCGTTTTGTGCACCTTCTCTCTCTCTCTCTCTCTCTCTGGACGGGCCCTACTTATGATTCGCTTTTCTCCTTCCTTTTTTGCGCATTCCCTCCTTTCTAGTCCCTTTCTTTACTTCAACCGTCTCCGTTTTCCTCCTCCTCCGCTCTGTTCTTTCTTTCAGTTTTTTTTTATTTTTATTTTTTTCCATCTCATCCCCCACTTTTTATACGTATTTCGATTCTCGAGAAATCATTATCTGGAATAATGTGTTCTCTGGATTAAAAATAGGTATTCCAATCAGGATTTCATTATCGCGCGGGGGAAACAAAAGAAAAACGAGAGATTGCTAGAGAAAAATTGTGAACGAAGGAATTTCGTGCCTATGTTAGGTAATTGTTGAAAAACATTTCGTTATGATTACAGATAAATTTTCAACGGACTCTTAGAATTCGAATTATAAGAGTCGATCCCGTCTCTAGATAAGATTTGATAAAAATGTTTGGATTAAAAAAGAAATGTGTTGCTAGATTTAGTTCAGTGATAAATTTTAATGAGTTCGCTGAAAACGCTGTTTCATTGTTTTATTTTTAATCATTTAAATTTTATTATATTTACTATTCTATTTAAGCGATGCTTTAAAAAGATACATCTTTAAGCGCAATAACATTTTTTACATTAATCATAAATGTTTCGTTACTTTACACAACGCGTATACATTTAAATTTGATGTAACAATGAATTGCTTGTTTACAGTGTACGGTTATGTACATATTATTTACTTAAATTTATAAAAAAAAAAATAAACGTCTGACTGTCACATATTTTGATTAATAGAGTACGTTTGTTATGCCACATATCTTTCATATCAAATTTTTATTATTAAATATTTTATTTTCATAATAAAAATATATTGCATATACAGCAGGAGACATTTATTTTCTTACTACACTCTCTGTATTTCTATTCTTTTCCACGAACATTCCGTATTAAACAATAACGCAGACTGTTATACTTCTTGGCTTTTTCCGTTTTTAATTTACGTCGAAAAGGGAGAAAAAAGCAGAGAAATAGCAATATTTAGACCTTTAAAAAGAAGCTAAAACGGTAAAAAATTTCAAATTTCAAGCCATAAAAAGGAGTGTGTGTGTGTATAGACATATAGATGTTGGGTTCGGGCGCTGGACGCTCGCCGAGAAGCAGCCAAAAAAATACTGGAAAGGTCTCCGATTCAAAGGGAAAAAGGAAGCCAATTTTTTTCCGAATCGAGGGGAGTGACGAGGGTGCAAAAAGAGATAGACATAATGCGAGTAAAAAAGCTTCAGAGAAAGGCCGAAAAAGATAGAGAGAGAGAGAGGAGAGAGAGAGAGAGAGAGAGAGGGAGGCGCGGCGGGATATAGAAGGGGAAAAAGTAAAATAGATAGAGTTGGGGGATAAGAAGAAAAGGATGCAGAGAAACATAGACTATATAGCGACGGACATTTTGAATAATGTGAAGTTTTGATGAGAAGAATGGGCAAAAAAACTGTATTAAAACCATATGTGGATGGGGGATAGAGTCCGAGAGGGTGAGACAAAAGTAAATTGGAGTATAAATTTTATAAGAGCATTAAACGTTTTGAATACAACTTTTTTAAAATCCCTGGACGAAACGCTATTTCTGTATGTATATATATTCTAATGCGCTTTTCGAGCCGGAGCCTTTTAATTTTTTGCATTTTATATACTTCTGTTTGAATTTGGGTCGTCCGCGTGTTTACAGTGATTATAAGTTAAAATTAAAATTAAAATTCATATTCGCGTGTAGAATAATTTTGGAAGAAAGCAAAGTGTTCCGACGAAGAAGCTTTGAAATATCGTTGGAGAAAATACCAAGCGGAAAAAAGAAAAGCGCATCGTCGAATAGAATTTTGATCTCAGGTTTTAATGCATAGAAAATGCTTAATTACTGCATGTTAAGTGAAGACAAAGAAAGAGTAATGGAGATATCAACTACAATGGAAAAATTTGCAGTCGGTAAAATGCAAGGAAAATTCAAATTGAATAAACGAGAGATTTCTGCTTTATTTATCTGTTATAATAATGCATATAGTATCGAACAACAATAAATTTTGAATTCAATACGAAAACTAAAAACATAATATTTGTTCCAACATATTCTTTACAACATGTCAAGTCAATCGAAAACTATGTCACTCGCAAATAATCATGCAACTGAAATCCCTTTGTCCATCATCTTAAATGATCCGGAACGAGAAAAGAAAAAAGCAGTAAATAAAGCAACTCTCTTTCAGCAAGAGCGCATCTCTCGAAGAAGCAGCAGCAGAAGTAGCAGCGACAGCGGCATCAGCGCACCACGAGCGCGTGCACGCAACAAAGGAGCGAAATTTCCAAATTAAAATTCCTCGGCGATCAAAATTACAAGCTCTTTGCTGAGAGAGAAGGAGAGCGAGAGAAAGAGAGAGAGAGCGAGACAAAGTGCATTGAAACATCGACGGCGCGGCGATGAATAAAACTCGAACGAGGCCTAATGACACTCGATTCAATTTAGGGTACGAGACATGCGGGGACAAAGGCCTTATACTCTCTCTCTCTCGTTCTCTCGTTCTTTCTCTCTCCTACAACCGATGCAGCGGCAGCAGCAGCAACAGCACATGGTTAGATCAGAGGCAGGCAGAACCAGACACAAAAGAGAGAGAGAGAGAGAGGCTACATATACGCAAAATGAAATGCACAAAAAGTGCGACAGAGATGAAAGCGAATGCGATGGATAAAGTGAAAAAAAAGATGGAGCTGTACGTACGGTACACACACACATGCGTGCAGGAGAAAGAAAAGGGGCGAGAGAGAGAGAGAGAGAGCACATGGCGAAAAAATTAGGGGGATTAAAAAGAGCAGGGGGGAGGAGGAGGCGTCAGCACATCGGCGTACGACGTAAGAATCCCTCGCGGCTGTGATCCCGGCCCCTTTCTCTCTCTCTCTCGTATCTCGACGCGATGCCGTACACGTGACTCACACGCGTGGTGTGCAACAGCAGCGTTTCAAACTCCCTCTCTCTCTCTCTCTCTCTCTCTCTCTCCTCTCCTGCTCGCTTTCGGCACCACTTGGCGAATTTTGGCGAACCGAGAAACGGTATAGGGGCCGATAACCCGGCCGTTGAACAGACGGGCGCCGTTGATGCTTATGTATATATATATAACGTATATACGCATTAGGAGTTTTAAGAGAGTGTAAGAACCTCGGTAATAAGTGATCGAGTGTTTGCACCGTTCTGTATAACAGCTTTGGAGTTTTTTTTTCTGTATTCTGAGCTTTCGATGTTTCAATGGTGACACAAATCCAAAGTTCAATTCGTAGATACGATAGTAAAATATAGGTAGTCGATGAAAACGGAAAATTCGAGAAGTCAAAATGCACACTGGTGCGTTGTTAACAATGATTCTTAAAATCGTCCAAAAAAGGAAAATTGCACCTCCAAAAGTGCTGACTTTTTGCAGAATTGCTCTTATGAATTTGTTACGAAGTAAGCCATATAGGTATATGAATACATAAAAAAGCTTGCCGTTGCTATTTAAAAGTTAATGAAAGCTTGTAATGCAGCAGCAATCCCAGATGTTAATGACCTTTAATTCAAGCATCGTAACCTCCACACGAAAAACAAAAAAAAAAAAACAAAACAAACTTTAATTAATATAATTACTCGCTAAAAGGGTTCAAACTCGCTAAATCTGCAGCTTGTTGATTTCGCTGAATTTATTATCCGTAAATACATTAAACATTAAGTCGTTAAACAACACGGTATTTATTTCGTACAGTGCAACCGACAATGCTATATTCAAAATAACATACGTATTTACACGAGTTCCCGCGCCACTTTCAAAACACGGAGCCGCCTAAAAAAAAAAAGCTCAAATTTCGAGCAGCTCTGAAAGTTCCAACAAAACCAATATAACGCACCTATAATAACTTTATCGAAAAGAAAATAGCACGAGACGCCCACATATGGACGCGGGAAATCTTTTGGGTGCGCTATCCCGTCCCCCCGCCCCCAACCCCCGGCACCTGCAGCACGCGCGCACGTGCAGTTGCGCGTGACCGCAGAGTTTCGGTCTGCGGACTGTGTATGTGCAGTGTATACAGCGCCGCGCATGTGTGATGATCGTCCCCGTGGGCAGTTAACGCGCGGGCCGCACACACAAAACCCATGCAATTCGCGCTCGCGAAAAGACACGCAGAGAGAGCGCAACATCATACCGCGATATCCTATAATATCGTTATACAAACACGCTTGTACGGCGTTAGCTAATTTTGTAATTGCGGCCATTTCTCTTTCTCTCTCTCTGTATTATAACCGCGAGTCGGTATAATATTGCGCTAGAGAGAGAGAGAAAGGGAGAGACCAAAAGCATATATATACGCGGGCGTTGCGCGCACAATTATATATCAGCATTTGTTAGATCGACTCGAATAATTGCGAAGCCCTCGTGTTGTGCGCATTATACTTTTATTTTTGCACCCGCCGAGCGGACTGCAGTTTTTGTTGCGCTTATATGCCTCTTCTCAACGCCGCACACACACACACACACACACACACACTTTATTTCCCCTCTTCGCGTGCTTTTTTTTTGTCCGCAAGTAGACTGTTTTCGTTACGCCCATGTGAAAATTCCGCGCCTCTTTTTTCCTCTTTCTTCCTTCGCTCGGGCTTCTTTCCTTCTTTTTTTTTTATACGCTACGCTGATGGACATAATGAGAAATGCGTGCCTATAAGCCCGTGCGCTTATTATAATAAGAAACCACATTTCGCTCTTTTCGCGTGTTCCGTATGTGTGTAAGTGCACGCGGAGTTGCGCGCGCGAGTCTAATAAAAATATATATGCGCCTATTTAAATACACGCGCATAAAGCGCGCATATAGATGTATACACGCTCGCGCGAGCCGCGCAGCCATTTCCATGTAATAAATGCGTTTCTACCGTACGCGCCGTATTTTAATGTAATGGCAAGGCTCTTTTTTATCTCTCTCTCTCTCCCCCTCTGTCTCTCTAGGTCTCTTCTTTTTTAGAATTGTTGTGAATCATTGTGCGCGGACGATTTAATTTCGAAATGAAATTTCATGCCTTCCGAGCTTTGAATTGCACTAAACCACGATAAAAATATATATCTATGTATGTATATGTATAAGAGCGTCATGTGCGTGTGTTTGTTTACCTCAATAGTCTTATACGGTGAAATTCGAGCGATGCTTTAGTTATGGGACGCGCGGTAATTACTTTTTTCTTTTCCACAGTGTATACGAGTGCGCACGTCCCGCGAGCTATAAATTAAGCATATAAGAATGGGTTTATTTTTATGTGCGAACGATATTGTTGGAAAATTTTTTTTAATCCCGATGCAGATCCCCCCTCCATTAATAATGCGTATTTGAGGCGCATAAAAAGGCCTCTCTCTCTCTCGCTCTCGCTCTCTCTCTCACTCACCGCGCTTTGTTTCTCTGTTTTTTGCGCGCGCGAGCGATGCGCTCGAGTGTGCGGCGCTGAGCGAGTTGCAAGATGCTCACTCAATTATTTCGAGGAAGGGAATATCTTTCTCGTGTCGAGGGAGGCGGGGAGATGGAGGGGTGAGGGCTTCGAAAAAAACGTCTCATCATTAAATTACAGTATACTTATTTGAGAACTTGCGAGAGCGGCGGGTATTGTACAGCGGAGGGAAAGTTCCTGTGCATGGTAAAAATTACTATTTTCCGGTAAATTTTTATCTGTCCGTGGAGCAATTTTTGCTAGGGATAGTAGTAATTTTTGTTTAAATTACAGTGCGCTCTTTTACTTATACAAAAGGAGTTTTTATTACTGTGTACATTTAAATTCAAACTGGCGTTGAAATTTAGTTTTCTAACAATCGCGAGCCTTCGAGGTGTTAAGTACAGTCAAATAAAATCAAATTATTAACTATAATGCGTCTTCTCTTTTCTTATTCTTATATTATGTAATAAGTATCTGTATTTTAGGAAATTGAATTAAACACCGATCTTTTCAAGAAATAATATTTGTTATTATGAAAGAGACGATAACTACCTAAAATTTCATTACTTGTATATTTATATCGTTTTACGGTTAAAAAGCAAAAAGGATGCAACATTATTGAGTATACGTTTCAAGGGTCAGCTCGAAAGTATTAAGTTACCCAAAGCCATTATAAGCTATTTGAAAATATTCAAGAACCGTGAAAAAACTGACAAGACACCAGGTGGAGGGTATAATACCGCAAAGGGTTAACAACCTTTATGTCAATGACCCTGGTATTTTGTGTAATATCTCACGGCCAAATAGAACGAATCAGGAAGTGAAGGATAAATTGTTAATAAAACCATTTCGATATTTATAATATGCGCGTTAAAAGCGTGCAATCGACTTTTATATATATTTTTTTTTCTATCCGTATTTTTCCATCGGCCAAGGCATAAAAGTTGAAGTTTGGCCTTAAACTACAAAATTACCGTTACGCATAAAGCCATTACGAAACCTTTAAAGTTACATTTTACTTCTGATGAATAACATTTGATGCTTTATGGCGTATTTTTTACTGCTAATGCCGTGTGGCAATTAAGTTTTAATAGCGTGCAAACTTACTTATCAATATGTAGTACTTAAATTTCTTGGAGCAAGAATTATGCCTCTCTAATTCGCATTCCACGGTATAATAGCGCCTTTTTTTATCAGTTCACAGGCTGCTCTATTTATTTGTAATTCTATATGGGAATTGCTATTCGCTGCTCACGTATAATTATTTCTGCATAAATTTATAAATTGCTTTTCAGTATTATTACTGAAACTACCAGAGCTAATTTTGTTGAGCATGAGTGTACGCATAGGCTATGGTTTAAATTTTACTTCAAAACTACAGTATTTGAAAAGATTCGGGCACTTTTTGACATCTTTAGATAGGATACAATACTGGGTTAAACATTTTCTAATCAAATATTGTATTTATACTTATATTTGCATAATTAATACTTTATTACTTTAGGCATTTACGTTTGCTCAACTATGTCAAACGGTATACAAAATATTTATTTCCTCGTATATATAAGTTTACGAGACTTAGCTGAAATACACCTATAAAGATTATAAATCAGTACTTTACGAATAAAGATAATAATCATTTGATTTAATCTCAATGTACGTGCGAAAAGACTCAAAACTTCTCAAAGACAAACTCTAATCTTTTTTTTTTTACAAAAATGTTCTAATCTCATATTACTTTGATCCATTTATAAGTATACCATATCGCTGCTTCTGTGATTAAATGATTTCCAATAAAAGTGCTGTATTCATCGGGATTAACAAAATACTAAATGATAAAATTGAATTTGAACAATATTTGAATTTGAATTCGAAAATTATTACAGGCTCGACTTTCAATCCTCGTGCACTGTAGTTTTTGCCTGCATAAAATAATAAGTAAAATATAGACAATTTTTTTCGCTTCAACAATACTCCTAAGCTCACGCGTATGTAAATTACTTTGCAAAACACAACGTGAAATTCGTAATTTATCGAGTGTAAAAAAGTGAGTTATAGCCTCTAGCACCCCAAAAAAAAAAAACACTGCCCATGTTCAGCTCTCGCATCTCCCAAAAAAAAAAAACCGTTCCCACCGAATCAAAACTGTCCCCGCTATATAATAAAATCCGTCCGGCCAAAACGAGAGAGAACATAATCGCGCGCGGTGTAACGACAGCCGGTAATCTTTGGCGCATCGCTCGCGTATAATATAGCGCAGAGCCTGTAGTAGTTCTGTGAGAGCAACAGCAGCAGCTCTCCCGCAGCGTGTTTACGTTACACGTGCGCTCGCGCGTGTCACGTGCTCCTCCCCCATCAAGAGCTGCCGGCTGCATTTTCTCTCTCCTTCTCTCTTCTCGCTCTCTTTCTCTCGCACTCTCTCACCCGTTCGCTCCTTTGTGCGCGCACACGAGGCTTACAACTGCCATCACTGTGTGTGTGTGTGTGTGTGTCGCGTATATACTCCTGCCCCTTTTACACTCGCGTTTAACGCATGATCCCTTTAAAGGCTGCGCGCGCGGTTCGTTGTCCATTCTTTACAAGCAATTTGCATAACGATTTCAGCTCTTTCTTTCTCTTGTGTTTGGTTTTTTATCTCTCTCTTGTTTTTTTTTTCCTACATCGCCGCTTGCGAAACGCGTATATAAGCGCGGGATTCTTCTTCAAAATTTTAATCTTTTTACAGCGCCGTTTGGACTCTATCTTTTTCAGCACTGGCTTTTGCCAATTTAAAGCACATGTTTGTTTACTTTTGTTCTATTGTCGTCTCGTCAGATTCTCACTGTATATATCGTATGAAACATACTTATTTTTTGGCACCGCGATTGTACATACGTTTATTTGTCAAAATTAGAACAATGGTATACACGAAATTGCCAAACAAACAATTTGACTAAGCGTAATTCATCATTTGCAAAGTGTTTTAACAGATTAGTCTATGAAATTCAGCTGCCGGTTGGCACAACTTACGCGCCTCAGAACCATGTCAATATTTTGATAACGCTTTATCGCTCAACAAGCATCAGCGTTGAAAACATCGACCTACTTGTTCGGCGTCAACAGTAATCTTATGAGATTCAAAATAAAACGCAAAATTCCAATTCGAGCCCCACTCGAAGTATCGCTTTGCGAACATAATATTGTTTTCATGACCCAGAATAACAAAAACACATTCACCTACTCAACGAACGAAAAAAAAAGGAAAGAAAAAAAAAACAACAAGCACTTGCAACAAAATACATACGTATATAGTATGAATAAAAAACATCGAAGGAGGCATCAACGCGAATTTTTCCAATGGTTTGCCAATGTGTTTAAGCGCGGGAGAGAGAGAGGAAAAATAAAAAAACAAGTTTCCTCATCTGAAAACGCTCCTCTTCATTATTCGCGCAGTAGCTCACCGAGAGCGTCAAAACGAGCGTCTATTACATCGCCGGTTAGAGGAGCGCTTGTGCCGCCAGTAGAGAAGTCGTTATCAATCCCCTCTCTGACTCCTTTTCTATTTTTCCGCAGAGCTACCTCTCTCTCTCTCTCTCTCTCTCTCTAACGCGTACCACGCTGTACTACACACGTACGTATATATGTAGAGGTACGTCCTCCGGTTCTCTCTCTCTCTCCCCCTGGATTGCGCGCGCGCGCGTTACATGAGAGTTGTAAAACGGTGGGCGGCTATTCACACCGACCTCCGACTATATACGAGAGTCCCTCTCCTCTCTTCATTGACTGCAGAGAGAGCAAGAGAGAGAGAGAGAGAACGAGTCATTGACGCCGGCACGCGCTCGAGAGTGCAGTCGTCGTGTATATAGTACAAACTATATATATACGAGAGCGCCGTCGGGTCGTGGAAGACTGGAAATCCGGAATGCATTTCTTCCTCCTCTCTTTCCCTCTCACCCTCTCTCTCTCTCTCTTTCTCCTGCCCGTGCAGGCGGGAGTGAGCTGCCGCTGTAACTGGTGGTGGTTCCGCCGCCGCAGCTGCCGCTGCTGCTGTTGGTGCTGGCAAGGAAAGGTTGGCGTGCGACTTTCTCGACTCTCGTATATAGAAAATCAGGGTCGCGAAAGCTCGCGCGCCGCGCGGATTCTTTCACTCCGGCAGTATATATACAACGGGCACAAAAGAGTTTTTCGATGCTAATGCGATGCATCGGAAAGTATTATTATTCTACGCTTCCACTTATTTTTTTTTTTGTTCTCCTTCTCTTCATTTGGCTTTGTTTATAAGCTGATTTGGACCGCGCGCGAATTATGCGAGCCGCCGCGCAAATCGGCCCGTCTATATATACATATATATAGCGGAGGATGCTTATTTTGAGGTTACGGAGAGAGGAGAGAGAGAGAGAGAGAGAGAGAAACGTGGGAATGGTTTTGTTATAATCGCGCCGCACTTGGATAGGCCTGCCTAGGAAGGTTTACTAGGAAATTGCGTTTCTAATTAATCTTTGTGTTTTTCCCGGGCTCGTAGAGAAGTGCGGTGTTGTATCGTAGAAAAAGTTTCGACTCTCCGAGTAGAGAGAGGATAAATAATCATGGAAGTCTCTGTTGCGGTCTCGTGCAGTGCAAGCGAATTTTATGTGGTTAATTTTGTAAATTATTCGCAAAGAAAGAAAAAAAAAAAAAAGACAGAGGAAAGGGGGAAACGACGGTATGTAAGGGTCTACGACCCAGTTGAAGATTCGTTTAGAGAAGCTACTTGGCGTGTGCAGCGCTTAAACGACGAAAATAAAGCCTAATCGAGTTGAAGAAAAGAGAGAATTGAAGAGATGGCGAATGTAAAAAGTGGCACACGGCAAGAGAGAGACTACTGATTATACGCAGAAACGAGTGTATATATATATATATATATATATATATGTATAAAGTTATATACGTCGAGTCGTTGCGAGGCGCGCGTGCAAAAATAAAACGACCAACTGTTAATAATAAAGTTTTAAGCTTGTTCCCCCTCCCGCTTGCGCAGCTTATACGAGTAATCAAACGAGGTAATTCCTTTCAATGAGACGTAATACATCGGTGCTGCATGCAGCAGGCAAAGGAGACCGATAAAGCCTTTAATGCCTAAAAGGGGGAGCCGAGTAATTCTTTATACACAATAGGACAGGGAACTATACACAATTTTTTTGAAATGGAATTTTTTACTGCGAGCGACGTTGGAAAAGCGCAAAAGTTCAAATTTACTGCGAATTTTACTAGGCAAAGGACGCAGTAAAAAGATTTTTCGGTACCATTCTCATTCCGTAGTATGGTCAAAGTGCTGCTTCTCCCTCTCTCTCTCTCGCTCACTCGTTATAGAATCTAAAACTGGTAAATAAAATTTCTCATTACTTACGGGAGAGGTTTATGAGCGCGACTCTCTCGTGACAAAATAAAATTTTTTTACACTGCTAGCACCGATCGCGCGTATATACATATTACTACACGAAATATCCCGCTCGCGCAGTATTTATAAGAAATAAAAGTACGCGCGGCTCGTGCGTTACGTAAGGAGATAGTTTCGTATATATATATATATATATATGTATATATAGAGTTGCAAAATCGTTCATCGACGAAACGCCCGACGAGGCTTTTACCGTAATGGAATTGCAACGAAAATCGAACGGCAAATCGCATTAAACAATCTATTACACAAAGTGCCACCTTGTTTCCCATTAAAATGAGTAAAGCCCCGCTATATACTCACCTCGTTTCTTTCCTCTCTCTCTCTCTCTCTCTTTTTCTCTCTCAAAAGCTAGCAAAAAAAAAATGGCCGCAATTTTTCAAAACTTATCGGGGTCGCGCGATCGGCCCGACTTGTTTTGCATTAGCGCTGATAAAATGCCCTTATATACCGCGACCACACCCACCCACACATCGCGAAATTGCAATTTTATTCCGGCGGACGATGATAAGTTCACGGTCGTAAAGAGGTGCGCTAATTACCCGACGCCGTTTCAAAAAGCAAGCGCGCGCGCGGTAATGAAATGTTGTACGCAAAATTACATTTTAATGATGATTTACGCTACACTACATTATATCGCGCAGAGAGAGGGAGAGAGAGAGAGAGAGAGAGAGCCGGGAGAAAAACGAAGGAGGAAAAAAGAAAAAAGGAAAACCAAAGCGGAATATATCCTTAGCGTTGCAACAGCTCCTCTCGACTGTGCCCGAGATAAAGGCTATAAAGCAGCGCGCCGCGCGGACCTTAAATTACTTATAACATCGCCGCACAAATATACAATACAAACGCGCGCGTGCAAATATTAAAGCGTATAACTCAAACTTAACTTTTTCCCTCATTCTCTCTGTCTCTCTCACACACACTCTCGCACTGGTAACAAGCCATTTTTCTCAACCTCTGCTATATTTGTGTATAGAGCCGAGCGCGTGCGCCTATCTCTCATTGGAATTCACGCGTGCAACGAGAAACGCGGCGGGGACCGTTTATCAAAACTTATATAACCTCATTTGGGCTTTAATTCACGAGTCTATGTAGGCTGCGCGCGAAAAAGTTGGGTGCAGCGTATATATGCGCTGCGGATGCCGGCCTGTGCGGAGCTGATCGATCAAACGGACTTTTTTGTTTTTCAAACGTTTTCGCAAAAGTGTTCCCCTACCCTTACACTGACGCGCGATAAAATGCGCATCAGTGCAATTTTAAGGTTTACTTTGTGCGCGCCTCGTTTCCTTTTTTTTCCCTTTTTTTTTCGGGGAATCGCGTCCCACCTGGATGCAGGTGTTGTCAAACATAGAGAGAGAGCGCGAGAGAGAGAGAGAGAGAGAACAGCTGTACTTTTTTGTACAGTCCCTCGGGCCCCCGTCGAAATATCGTTCATTGTGCTAAACGCCAAACCGATCATGCCCGACATCTTATACTTTTTTTTTCGGGAAAGAGAGAGAGAGAAATCCCTCCTCCCTCAATTGCAACAACCGACTTCTTTGTTAAGGGCTATCGTGCACTGAACTCTCGCTTCGCCCTCTCTCTCTCTCTCTCTCTCTCTCTCTCTGCGCAAGAATTATATCAGTGCCAAGTTTTTTTTTGCGCCGACAGCCGCAGCAGCAGCGGGAAATAAAAGCCTTCTTTTTGAAGGAATATTTTGTAGCGAATAAGAGATGGCGGCTGGCCGAGCTCCTAAGGCTATTAAATTGAAATATTATACTGCGTTAGCCTATTGTTCGCGAGGAAAAATTTGATAGTAAAAGTTGTGTATAGTGCGATTCGAGGGAGAGCGCATTCGTATAATATGTCTTTCTATACCTATACAGCGGAGCAGTAGAAAAAAAAAGATGAATATTCTAATAAATTTCCCCCCTGCCTATATTATAATAAACGAACAATGGCAGAAACTTCAATTGTCTTCGCTGCCGAGACTAACTGTACACTGCAGATTTCTAAGTTATTAAGCAATACCATCGATTCGTTTGCTTTTTAATAATTTCAAATGTATAACTACGCATACTTCTATGTTTGCGTGACTTATCACGAGCAGTGGCGATGAACCGTTCGCTTCCCCCCATAAAAAAAATCGTTCGTATCGCGTGTACGTATGGGGAGCGATTAAGATAAAGTCAAGTTCGACGTACTTTATAAAATCAAATAAAAAGCGCCGTGGACGCGATAGCCGATCGCCAAAAGCAATATGTATGTGAAAAACCATAGGGGGCAACAAACTCCTATGAACCGCGACAAGTTTTAACGGTGAAAAAAGATAATTACGTTTGCTCGTGCCGATCGATTCTAAAACGAGTACAGAGGAAGTAAAAAGCCAACTACAGAATTTTTAAAATATTTTCGCACATAAGTATAAAAACCATAGCGAGAATCAGACTATATAAGGCTGAATCTGTCAAAATTTGATTTACAATTTACGCAACTTCACCGAGCGCAGTTAGCGAAAAATCTCAATATGAAAAGCAAGCTATAGAAGAAGTACGGATATATAAGGGCAAAAGGATCGGCAAAAGTCTGAGGCGAGGCGCCTGGGCGCGAAAGCCAAGCGGCCAGCAGCAGCTCAAGCGCGGCGCGCCGCGCGGTCGGTAAACAAAAGAAATGATCCGCGGGCCAATAACCCGCAAGACTCGCGCGCTACTCGGTGTGCACCCGAGAAAGAGAGAGAGAGAGAGAGAGAACATCGCGCCGTGTCATGTCGGCCATTATTCTCGTCTAGCGCTTATACATACATACTGAAGCTCGTATACTCTGTATTATTCGCTCTTTCGCGAGCCAAGTCGACGCGCGATCCAATGTGAACACATAAAAGCTGCCACTCACACATGGATAGAGAGAGAGAGATTCGACGGTGGTTGGCCGGCAAGTCGCGTGTGACTCAGCACGGCAAAAAATTCCTCTGTGTGTGTGCGTGTGTGTGTGTGTCTGTGTATATGTGTATGGGGGTTACGAAGGGTTGGCTTTGGAAGGAGAGAGGGAGATTAAAAAACGAAAGGGGAGTGTTGGCGCGCGCTGTAACGATGCCGCTTTTTTCGGGATTTCGATCGATATATGAGCTTATAAGTAGTTGGCGATGATGAAAGAAGATTGTTAGCAACAATCGATGGCTGGCTCGTATACTCGAGTACATAGGCTCGGGGGATAAGTGGATTTTTATTCAAATATACCAGAGTTATATAAAATAGAAAACTTTGGCTATGTCAAGGCCAATATTATTGTTTTCACGATAAGCCTTTTAGCGTAATGGCCTGTATCTGTTGGTTCAACAACCTTTATTCTCACGGAGCTGGAGCTCTTTTCAAGCGGCGCGAGCGCGCGCGGCAGCCCTTGAACCCCGTTGACCCTTGAAAGCACAGCCAAAAGGAAAAACATTGTACATATATATTTCTAGAAAATATCGTGCACGACGCGCACACATTACGGTGGTGTGTACAATAGAGGCACCGCCAACTATGCGTAATTAACGGCATTGCGATGTAAACAATGAAAAAATAATAAATTCACTCGTGCGGGTGTGTGTGTGTAGGCGGAGACGTAAACATTTTCGGAGGGCGATGTCCTATATTGCCGCTATATCGATCTGTTTAGCCTTGACTATTACACAGAAGTGCGTAGGAGAGTTTGTATACCACGCGAATCCGTCGATGTGTGCACGAGATCTTGTTTCGGAATTAATTTAATTTTTCGGTGAGATATTGTTCCGCTATAGCGGAGATAAGGGAGTATATATAGGGGGCCGACGAATGGGAGACGAACCAAGTGGAAGAGAGATAGATAACAAAGAAACACACACACACACACTCACACTGCGAGGAAAAATAAAAAAAGAGTAAACGCGAAGGGGAAGTGAAAAAGCGTGAGCGACAGAAAGAATGAGAAAGATGGTAGGGGGAGAGAGAGAAAGAGAGAGAGAGAGAGAGAGAGAGATGCGGTGGAAGCGAAAAGCCAATGTTTGGAGCAAGGCATTCTAAATTTAGGAGGAAGTATTGATTTTACAATTTGGACCCCTCCCAAAGTAAAAAATAAACCAAGCTAAATGTACTCTACTTTGATAGAGTGCCTCTCTCTCCTCTGCTACACGGCTCGTTTCGACGCATAGACCCTCTTTTTCTCTCTCATCTCCCTCTCTCTCTCTCTCTTTCTTTCTGTCTAGAGCAAAAGAGAAAGCGAATCAGAGAGAGGGAAGAATGTCGTGGGTGGTAGGGGGGGGGGGAGGAGGAGGAGAGGGGGGGGGGGG
>UELU01131399.1:9912-27585 GCA_900490025.1 Megastigmus dorsalis
CCCGCCTCAAACGTATCAGGGCAAAGGAGATGTAGCGGAGATGCGCAATGGTCTCTGCTCATTGCCACCCTGACACTCGTACTTTTCCCTGGTTTGACGTTCCTATCTCATGTAATATTGAGATAGAAAGGTCGGAAAATGTGGAAGAAGGTTTCCTTACTTACGGCAGAGCAAGTACTCGACTCACAAGGAAAGTACCCCAGGTGTCCCCCCCCCCCCCCCCGATTTCAATAATACTGAGATATGTTATAGTACATCAAAAAATAAAAGACACGTATTTTTTTTTATCGGCCGATTCACTTTAAGGGGGTGAAAACCACCCCCGAAAATCACCCTCAAATTCTATTTTCTTCAATATCTACAGTTCTCTTCAACGTTTTCAATAAAACAAAATGGAAAAGAATTGTCACAAGAAACGCAATAAAAGTATATAGGCTTCGATAGTAAGGGTTGCAACCCTTAAATTTGATAGGGGAAAAGCTACATTTTCCGACTATTTTTTTCATCTAGAATTTTAAAGAACTGTTACAAAAATATAAAGAAATGTTTTTCTAATACACAATGACAAAAGAAAGTTGAAGTGTATTTCCGCATAATCTTTTCTTATGGGGGTGAACTACCCCTACATCGTACTATAAAGCATTACACACAAATAATCTATTGAATGAACCCCCGATTTTGATAAAATTGTGATGTTATAGAGAATTGAAAAGTAGGACATACGAATTTTTTATCGGCTAATATTCACTTTTAGAGAACGGTAACCACCCTA
Organism: Megastigmus dorsalis; assembly: GCA_900490025.1. Classification (NCBI taxonomy): domain Eukaryota; kingdom Metazoa; phylum Arthropoda; class Insecta; order Hymenoptera; family Megastigmidae; genus Megastigmus; species Megastigmus dorsalis. Next base: position 10,685 of record UELU01131399.1, read on the forward strand.
GAAAGTCAACTCCAAAATCACGTTTCTTTCAATATCTTCAGTACTATTTGATATTTTTCAATAAGACAAAATAAAAATAAAATTCATAATTCAAGCAACAAAACTGTATAGGTTTAAAATTTTGAGGGTTGAATACCTTATATTTTATAGTGGTAAAACTAAATTTTCCAAGTATATTTTTATCCACAAACGCCAAGTCCATAAATCCCAAGCCCACAAACCCCAAGCCTACAAATCCCAAACCTACTTATCCACAATTCCCACACTCACGAATCCCAAACCCCTAATCTTAAATACACAATCCTCAAACCCCAAACTCTACATCCCAAACCCACATACGCTCGAACCTTGATCCCACCAATTCCAAACCTATTTAATTATAAACCCCGAAGGCTCACATAAACTTACTCATAAAAAAAAACGAAATGTCCTACCGGACTACACGGGCCACCTTAGGGTATCAGCCACCCGACCAGATATACGGGGGCAGCGGGTAGCGTGGTGTCGGTCGATGAATCGGCCGCCGCGGCTCGGCTCAAGTCCGATCGCATCAGGGTCGGGTGGGTCAACTGTAGGATCCGTCGAAGAGTGGAAGTGCCCAGGTGCTATAAATATCTGGGCTACGGTCACCAGAGCTGGGCCTACAAGGGACCAGACCGGAGTAAACTCTGCTTTCGGTGTGGAGCGGAGGGCCATGTGTGTAAGAGCTGTAAGTCTGATCCCGATTGTTTCCTGTGTGCCAATGCCGAGGGAGAGATCGAGGTACGGAAACATGTCGCGGGATGCCCTTGCACAGAATAAGAGAAAATGGCCCTAGTCCGCCAGGGAAATTTGCACAGGAGCAGGACGGCACAAAACCTCCTTGCCCAGATCTGTTCCGAGAAGAAAGCTGAGATTATTCTCATCAGCGAACAGTACCGGAACGGATCGGGGCCGGGATGGTATACCGATGGGCTTGGCACTGCTGCCATATGGATATCGGACCCATGTAGTTTTCACGTCGCGGATCACGGATCCGGCCGCGGCTTCGTTTGGGTGACGCACGCGGACACTTATAACGTCAGCGTGTACCTCACCCCAAATGATCGCATAGACGACTTCCGGGCTAAACTCGATGGTCTGGAAGACGCCGCGCGGGACATAGGGCGCGAGCTGATTGTAGCGGGAGATTTTAACGCTAAAGCTCTCAAATGGGGGAAAGCCAGGACCGATTCTAGAGGACGCCACGTCGCCGAAATGGCGGCACGGCTTGGATTAGTGGTGCTGAATTCCGGCACCACCTCCACCTTTAGAAGGCCTGGCTACAGGGAGACTATTATAGGCGTCTCCCTGGCAAGCGAGGTGCTCGCGGCGCGAGTCGAGGACTGGCGGTTGGTCGAAGACTACACTGGAAGCGACCACCAGTACATCACGTTCCGCGTTCGTGATGTCCGCCTGTCCTTGGCACCTATTAGACGCCCACCCCCCAGGTGGAACATTTCAAAAATGGACCACGAGAAGCTATCTTCCGCTCTAACGTGGGGTCAGCAAGCCCTGAGAAGCATCCCGGGTGACGTGCCGCCGCCAGCGCGGGCCAAGAGGGTGACAGCCGTCACAGTGCCTCGGGACCGCGGTAGCGGAAAGAGTCCTCCTGCCTACTGGTGGACGAACGAAATCGCGGACCTCCGCAAGAAGTGCCTGGCCCTGCGCCGCCGCGCTCAAAGGGCCAGACTACGTGAACGCGACGCAGCCCCCTTGGCCACAGAACACCTTACGGCCAAGAAGTAACTAAAGCGGGCCATCAAGTCCAGCCAGCGGCGCTGCTGGTGGGAGCTGAATAGGGATCCGTGGGGATTGGGCTATAAGATCGTTACCCGCAAGCTGGCGGCTTTGGCCGGCAGCAGTCCAACAGACGCGGGGACGATCAATAACATCGTGAATGCCTTGTTTCCGGGGCATCCCGAGAGGTAGCGCCCTGAGGAAACATCCGGCTGCCAAGTTGAGACTTTATTCACGAGGGCGGAGCTCACAAGGGCGGTTTCCACTATGCGAAATAAGAGAGCTCCAGGTCCGGATGGCCTCCCGCCGGAGCTGCTTAACGCGATAGGCGCAAGGCACCCAAGCCTCTTGCTGGACATGTACAACTCGTGCCTAAAGTCGGGTGTATTTCCGGTCCGCTGAAAGGTTGCGAAACTTGTCCTGATCAGCAAAGGCAAGGGTCCGGCAAACACTCCAGCATCGTGCAGGCCACTGTGCATGCTGGATACCGCACGAAACCTCCTGGAGAAGCTGTTGAAGCCCCGTCTCCTAGCAGCCGTGCGAGAGGCAGGGGATCTAGCCCCTCGCCAGTACGGCTTTAGACGGGGCAAGTCAACCATCAATGCAGTCCAGGAGGTCGTTGACGCCGCAAGGTCGACGGAACGGGAAAACCATTTCTCACGCCCCGTGTGTTTGCTGGCCGCCTTAGACATGAAGAACGCCTTCAATTCCGTCAGGTGGGACCAGGGGCTGGACGCCATGGAGCGAGATTTCTTGGTCCCTGGGTACATTCTCCGAATGCTCGGGAGTTACCTCGGGAACCGCTCCATAGTCTATGATATCGATGATGGCCCGATGACAAATGAAATAATATCTGGGGCAGCTCAGGGCTCTATCCTGGGTCCCAACTTCTGGAACATCTTCTACGATGGGATCCTAAGGATGGACATGCCCGAGGGCACATTCCTGATAGGGTATGCGGACGACATAGCGGCCGTCATCATCGCAAGAGATGTCGACGCGTGTCAGATGTGACTCAATCAGGTAATGCGTCGAGTAACCTCCTGGATGGAGGACCACGGGCTCGAATTAGCCGCAGTCAAGACCGAGATCGTGCTGCTCACTGAGAGGCGCATTAACACCTTGCGCCCGATGAGCGTAGGAGACGCGACGGTCCAGACTAAGCCAGCTGCTAAGTACCTGGGGGTGACGCTGGTCTCAAAGTTCACCTTCGGGGAACACATACGCAGGGCGGCCGACCGGGCGGCAGCGGTGACAATGGCGCTTAGCCTCATTATTGATAATAAGTATGTACATAAAGTTTATTTTGTTTTTCCTCTGCTTTAATTTTTGTGATTGTGGTTAGTTGTATTATCAAATAATTACTTCGATGATATTTTTAATATTTTATACTTTTTAAAAGCGTTCAGTCTACTTTTCGTTCTTGGTAGATTTAAATGTTTTGATCATTTTTAATATTTCGTTTAAATAGATTTAAAAAAAAAAATTTATGTTGTGTTTTCATTGCAAGATAATTATCGGACATAAATTTGAACTGATGATTTCATTTTTATTATTAGTACACGCTAAATCTCTTAAAGTGGAAAACCACTCTTTTAGAGTGAAAATCCACTATTATCTTCAGTGAAAGTTATCAACACTTTTTAGAGTTATTAATTCACTCTAAAACTAGAGTTTTTGTATCAGTGGAAAAAATCGCTCTATGAAAGAGTTGATTGTACTCTATTTAAAAGTGAAACATATGTAACAATTTATTTACACAGGTTTCCTATGTAACGATACATTATTTTTAATATGTTTAAATATTTTTAGCAATTCTGGTTCCCGCATATTGTAATATTATAAAATTTTAATATTCCCGATGAATATTAAAGCAATAAGTATATATATATTTATATATAACTTCGATTTGCCGATGCCCCTGTTTCCAATGCGTATAATAGCTTTTCAAATTCACATTGCAAATTTATTATTAACACGCAAAATATAGTTGATTGGATTTACGAACATGACTTTGTTGGCTTTGTACTTGTTGTACTAACTAATAAATTCGTAATTGCAACCAATTAAAATAAGTTGACCCAACCAATTCAGATGTTAGATGCTGCAACAAAAAATGTGGTAGGAGTAACGAGTAAAATTGGTTTTCCGTCAATAAACATATTTTCACAATTGAATATTTTGAGGTTAGAATTCTTTTTCCGCTTATATCTCAAGAACTGCTTTATCAAAAAATACCAAACTTTTTAGCATTCCTATGAAGAATGGATTTTTCGATCCATATGAATCAACTTCTTAAGAATCAAATTTTTTGAGGTTAGAATTCGTTTTTCGCACTTATTTCGGGTTGGGATCTGTTCAAGCTCGAGCGAACCGGATGAAGTTTTTAGATTTCCTAAAGGAAAATTGACTTATCGTTATCTGTTGATAGACAGCCTTTTTAAAACTATATTTCGAGGTTAGAATATCTTTAGATTACAAATCTAAGAATATATACAGATTTTCTTTTCAGTATAATAATATTCACTTTTAATAAATATAATAATAATGAAATACTAACTGCTGGCAAATTGACAATTTTTTCCATTATTTGACTCACACTCAGAAACACTTATTAACACACGTGTATTGTTCGTACCTATACGCACTCTATTATTAGAGTGCATTTAGAGTGAATTTTAAGCCTACTATAATAACTCTAATATTAAAGTGATATTGTTCACTCCTATTTTTGATAGACTTTTTTACTCTATATGAGTTACTTTTCACTCTAACAGAAATTATTTATCGTGTATAAAGGTAAGTCTAATAAATAAACATATAAATTTCATAATTTAATTACAATTTTTTTAGATGTTATTATTTGTTTAAATAGATTATACTTTTGTCCCGCACAAACATGAATCTAATGGACAAAGTATATACCATATATGACAAATTATAATCGCCACATGTGGTAAAATATGTTAGCAATAAACTGCCGTACTTCAGCTGCAAAATATCGCACATATACGGCCCATATATGGTATAAGCAAGAATGTAGAAATAATATTAAATTGTTCATATATTTAGCAAAATAAATTATAATTATGAGCACTTGATAAAATTGATAGCATAATTAAAGTAAGAACTATAATATTTATTCCAAAAAGGGTATAGCCGGAGAAGAATGGTCAATCTACCCCAGAGCGCTTTTTATATTTTATATACACCATTCTAAAGTATGTACAAAAAAAGTTCCTGAACCAAATTTTTAGCCCCCTAATTATTTTTTTGGGGTCTCTAGCCTCAAAAAACCACTAGATTACACTTTATTTTCTCCTGCTCGCTGTATTACTCCAAAAAATCTGAAAAAATTCATGACAGTCGGCTTTTAGGTTGCAACCAATCTTGCATTTTTTCAGGTTTTTCGGAGTAATAGTGAAAAATGCAAAAAACATGATTTTTCGACCTTTTCGAGCACTTCTAGACGTCTCGTGGAGCTAGCTACTTCAAAAAACGATTCAGTGCCCCAAAAAACCCTTAAAATACATGCCACAGTAAAAAAAACTTACTTTCTGTCCATTGGTGTAACTGAAATCGCGATAGAAGTGGTTAGTCACAGTAAAAAATACAACAAAAAACATGATTTTTTACGATTGTTTTGGAATTTTTATTACTTTAGAGACTTTTAATATCACGATAGATGAAAAAAACGGTTAAGACCATTATACTGCAATAAACGTTTCTATTAACTAAAATAATAAAAATTCCTGCCGCTTAAATAAAATTAATAGCCTTCGTGCAAGTAGGTTACGTTTACCGACTCATATGTTTAAAAACTGTTGCCTAGAATAACGAAGAATAAGGCCCTACGCACGAAAAAAGGAACAAATATAACACACAATATTAGCATTGGTTAGTATATCTATATAGAACAAGAACTTGTGTGTTGTGTTTAAATCTATATAGATATATACTAACCAATGCTAATCTTGCGTGTTATATTTGCTCATTTCTTTCGTGCGTAGGGCCTAATACAGCTTAGAGTAGAATATGAAACTGTTAAACTAATAATGTTACATGTACATTTTAATAAAATCTATTTAAAAAATCGAAAGCAAATAATTATTTAAGTTATACATTATTTAACGTAATATATATTAAACGGGAAATACGTTTATTCATGCTGAAGTTAATATATCTAAAGATGTGTTAAAAATATTCATTTGGTTTTTAGTTAACTTCATAAGACTTTGAAATATGTATATTCCTTTAATACATTTAGCTAATAAATGTAAAAAATAATTAGTGGTAAGTACAATTTTTTATGATTAAAAGAAATTCAAATAACGTTAATTTGCCAACTATCCAATTATTTATGAAATCACAAAAAAATAAAAGATTTTTTATTTATAACTACTTAATAATATTTTCTTTATTTTTTGCAATGAATAAGAGCTTTGGACATATAAGTACTTAGTAGATTTCAAGCATTCTATTTTATTTTATAAGATGATATTTTTATTTATAATATTAACTGTTCTTCAAAAAATTCTACATCTGAATAGGTGTATATATTTGTATCTGAACATACGATTAATGAGGAATATAGTAATGATAAAACAATTATTTTTTACATGAATAAAAATGCATTCTGAATTTTTTCCGGCAACTGTCATTTTACAAGTATTGTTCAAGTATTGTACAAGTATTGGTTGAGACTTATATGAAGAGCACTCGTATCTTTTATTGGCAATTATTGTAATGTTAGTAATAAGCTTTTAAATCTCGCTGATAGTTTAAGTTCGGTAATTAATTAATTTACTTTATTAAAAGGGCATTTGCATGTTTATAGAATTTATATATTATATAATGTTGATTAAAGTTTTATTCAATCTATATTATAAATTATATAACAAAAATGTATTAATATAGAGGGAAAAAATACAAATATATTTTTTATGTTTAAGAGTAACAAACTACCTATTTATGTTAAAATATTTTTATTTTAATAATGTGCAAGTTACTTAAGCTTAAGCGTGTTTAAAAATCAATTAAATAATTAGAAAATATGTTACAATTACAATTGATAGTATTAAATAATTTTATATTTACAAAAGTATTACTAACAGAACTTTAAAGAAAAAGTGTTACTTATTAATTTATAAGAATAAATAAATAAAGCCTTCAAATATTTTATCATTAATATTGTATACTTAAAGTGATTTTTTTTTTCAGTCATGAGTTCAATATCTAACAAGATATGCTGTAAATGCATGAAACCCTTAAGGAAAATTCCTGGTTCAGCTACAGTCATTAATACTTTAGATGAACGGTCAGAGACCAATTACAAATTGATTTGAGCATTGGGGATAGTTTATGTGACAGATGTCGAAGTCTAGTATTTTTTGGTACAAAATTGAAGAAAGTAGATAAGCCCAAAGAGAATGAACCAGATCCAAGCACCAGTACTGCTCCTGAAAATGTGATAACTATAGACGAGTCTCAAATAACACTTAGTTCTATAAGCTTAGGGTCTTTGTCTCAAAGTTCTTCTAAGAATCCTTTGTTCAGACCCGCAGAAGAAATCAATAGGCCATATGTCGAATTGCCTCTTAACAGAACTATATCAACTCATAGGATGTGTTTTATATGTCGAAAATCAACACTTTTTGATTTTGATATGCTTGAAACATTTGTTCAATAAGCGCATTTTTGAAGATGAATTACACAATATTGAATGTTATTTGAGCGCAAGTTTTGTATACTTGGATGAGCTATCACTATTTATGGAAAGAATATCAGATTCAGTAGAGACGTCACTTTTGGGCAAAATTGGATCCACGCAAATCAGTGATCAACGAGTTAAACTATTAACAGGTCTATCATATGCTTATCAGTTGAAAGATATGTTAATTTCTATGAGACAATCTGAAGCAAGAAGCATAATTCAAGCTTTAATCATATTTCTATTCAAGTTACGTCTGGAAACTCTAATGCCATGATTGCCTCAATTTTTAATTTAAACAGGGAACAGCAAGTTTCGGATTTCTCAACATCTGTTCAAAATTCTTTCGCTAAAGACATTTTACCATCTAGATTTGGCCCAAAAAGTATCTGTCGAAAAGATTCGATTGAAAATCATACGGCACCCTGCGCTCGAAAATTATTTGATATAGATAGCCAACTAGCTTTAGTATTTGATGGTACATATTTGCGGCACCAAAAAAGTCAAAACAACGAATATCAACAAAAGTCATACTCAGGTATATATAATACATATATTAGTTATAACCTATCTTGTGGCTAATCAAGGTTGCGTATAGCGGATACTTTTGTTTGTAGATGAAGTTGATTTGCAGGGGTTTAATGAATAGTCGAGGTCATAGGCAAACCAAGATTCGTCACAAGATACGTACAAAAGTTTTTATCACGAGCGCGCGTACGGGAACTTAAAAATTATAGGTTAGGTCAAAATATAACTAAAGTCAAAGTACAATTAAGTTAACTCATAGTCCGATAGTTGGTATATGTCACTGCTCGTAGTAATACATAGGAATAATACATACTTTCTTAGTAAATATTATAATGTGTTAAGGAGGTATATACCCTATACCCTAAATATATATATATATATACATTGAAGATAAATATATATATACATAACATGATAAATATAATGTAATCAATATGATATTATTTCAGGGCAAAAAAAGACACCTCTATGCAAACCATTTACCATTACTACAACAGATGGGTATGTTGTAGACATTCCTGGGCCTTTCCCAGCAAACATGAATGATGCCAAAATAATGGAGAAAGTTATGAATATTCCAGACGGGGTTAAAAGTTTAATGAAAGCTGGTGACATTTGTATAGTCGATAGGGGATTCCGAGATATCGTGCCTTTTCTAAATTCATTAGGTTTTCGTGTTCTTATGCCAGCTCTTAAAGGAAAAAGAGCACAGCTTACTACAACAGAAGCGGATGAATCTCGGTTTGTAACCAAATTAAGATGGGTTGTAGAAGCTGTCCATGGTATACTTAGTCAAAGATTCAAGCTGTTGCATCACCAGCTTGATCATAAATTATTAACAAGTGCTTCATCTTTATGTAAAATAGCTTGCTTTTTGCATAATCAATTCGGCAAACGGCTAAATTCTGATTTAGGAATGCAGGGTGAGATAATTGAAAGAATGAAAAAATTAAGAACGACGGAAAATACAATAGCGATCGAAGCAGAAAATTGTCGATGGTCCAAGCGCAGCAGTCTTTTGATAAAATTGAAAGCAGAGGACGTTGCAGATTTTCCTGAGCTAACTGATAATGATTTGAAAATTTTTTTCTCAGGATCTTATCAATTATCACAAGCCATCTCGTGTCTAGCTGAGTTGCTTGACGAAAATAATGATTTTAATGTCGAATATGTTAAGATGCAACCGGTCATAATTAAGGTCTTAGTTAGATCGAGACACATAAACAAAAAAACATATAAGTGTTATATACACTATAAACCTAATACCATTGGTTACAGCGGTATCCTACGACACTGTTGCGATTGCCCTAATGGATTGAGAACAGTAGGATGTTGCTCCCATTTGGCAGCGGTAATTTATTATCTTTCCAACGCAAGATATAAATAAAAAATTATTAGGCCTTCCAAAGTTTTGTCGGCACTTTTTTCTTATGAAGAAATCAATCCAGTAATCAATGAGGTAGGTGCCCTATGACTTCGAAAAACCTGAAAAAATTCAAGATTGGTTACAACCTAAAAGCCGACTGTCATGAATTTTTTCAGATTTTTTGGAGTAATACAGCGAGAAGGAAAAAATAAAGTGTAATCTAGTGGGTTTTTTAGGCTAGAGACCCCCAAAAAATACCAAGGGGGCTAAAAATTTGGCTCAGTAACTTTTTTTGTATATGCTTTAGAATGGGATATATAAAATATAAAAAGCGCTCTGGGGCAGATTAACCATTCTTATCCGGCTATACCCTTTAATTTATTAGGTGAAAACATTTTATGTTTTTAAGATTCTAATAACGCAACTGAATTACATGCAGATTTTAATTGACGCTTTAGAGGTGATAAAAAAGAATGAATAAAGTTCGAAATTTTGCTGATTCTATCACAAGCATAAATACAAACATAATAAATATATTTAAATTATATTCTAATAATTCTACCACCTCGAATTAACTTCTGGGATTATATAAATTAATACTAGTTGAAAATAGCAATGGTGTCAGCTTGATGATGTAACTGTTTTTAATTTTTAATTTTCATCTTTTGACCTGTCTTGATTGTTTGCAAGGGATGTATTATAAAATCTGTGATAATAGAATTATAAGCATAAATTTTCTAAACTTCGAATATTTAGATTTTTATTCGAATATTTGAATTGTTGTGCGGCAGAAAATTCTAGACGAAAAAAATAGTCGGAAAATGTGGTTTTTCCCTATTAAATTTAAGGGATGCAACCCTTACTATCGAAGCCTATATAGATTTGTTGCGTTTCTTGTGGCAATTGTTTTTCATTTTGTTTTATTGAAAAATTTTGAAGAGAACTGAAGATATTGAAGAAAATATGAATTTGAGGGTGACTTTCGGGGGTGGTTTTCACCCCCTTAGAGTGCATATCCGCCGATAAAAAAATAAGTATCTCCTACTTTTCAATGCTCTATAACATTACAATTTTATTAATATCGGGGGTTCATTTAATGTATTATTTATCTGTAATGCTTTATAGTACGATTTAGGGGTAGTTCACCCCCATAAGAAAAGATTATGCGGAAATACCGAAACACTTCAACTTTCATTTGTCATTGTGTATTAGAAAAACATTTCTTTATATTTTGTAACAGTTCTTTAAAATTCTAGACGAAAAAATTAGTCGGAAAATGTAGTTTTTCCCCTATTAAATTTAATGGCTGCAACCCTTACAATCGAAGCCTATATACTTTTGTTCCGTTTCTTGTAACAATTCTTTTCCATTTTGTTTTATTGAAAACGTTGAAGAGAACTGTAGATATTGAAGAAAATAGAATTCGAGGGTAATTTTCGAGGGTGGGTTTCACCCCCTTAGATGCATATCGGCCGATAAAAAAAAATAAGTATCTTTTATTTTTTGATATGCTATAACATATCTCAGTATTATTGAAATGGGGGTGGGACACCTGGGGTACTTTCCTTGTTAGTCGAGTTGCTCTTGTGAGTCGAGCTGCTCTGCCGTAAGCAAGCCAATGCGCGCTTGCTTACGCTCGGAGTAAGGAAAGCTTCTTTCACATTTTTCGGCTTCTCTATCTCAATATTACAGGCTGCTTAGCTCGAGAGCTCGGGACCGACATAAGAGACCAACGTTCCATTAACTTGTATTTAAATAATTATAGCATCCGCAGAATATAAAATTTTGTCTACGCAAATTCATTATTTTTTCGAGAATTAAAATGCTCAACTTTTGGGTTGAAATTATAAAAATATAGAGTATATGGGAATTTGATATGGGTTCCCATATGGGATGCTACTTAGGATCCCACCTGTGGCCCATATGTATCCTCCAGATTAATTCAAATTTTTGTTATAAAAGATAATTAGATTTAATTATTATAATAATAAACTAATTAATGTAACAAAAAAAAAGTGGACCATACCAGGTTTTGAACCTGCTACCTTCAGATTACCAGACTCTTACCTAAACATTCGACCACAAAAAATTCTGACCACTGCAGATACTCCGATATACATGAACTCTTTCCGATATCATGAATTGAATACATAATACGTTTATACAGGGTGTCAATTAAGTCCCGGGATGACTGAATATTTTCTGAGGTAAAGTAATTCTGAAAAAGGTCAAGGTCATTTCTTAAGTAACTTTCAATGAGCAATTTAATGGCGACATTCAAGGCGAAGGTTATTTCAAGGTCATGTGTTTTTTTTAAATAGAAACCCCCCTTTTTAAGACCTGCAATCGATAGAGAAGGAAATTTTACATTCAGATGCGTAATCAAGTCAGAGCTAGTGCTTGACCTTGAGGGTTACTTCAAGGTTATTTACACTCCAGCAAGGTTCTTAGAGACCTCTGAATATTTTTGCAAGCAGTAAAGCTATTCTTGATGTAACTTTCAATGAGGAACTCAATGGTGACATTATACTTAACCTTGAACGTGACACCTTCAAGGTTATTTCAAGGTCAACTATTTCTTTTTAATATAAATCTTCATTTTTTACACTGGCAATCTGAAAATAGTATTTGGCGTGATTTTTAGAAGGTCAAATTAAGGTCAATTTTGGAAAAACTGTAAAACATTGTCGTAGTCAAACTTTAGAGGATTTATGAAAAAATAAATGTTTGAAAAAGTTTTGAAATCAACAACATTGACCACCTTGACTTTGAGATCAGCTTTGCACATTATTTGAAAGGTCAAGCCCTTTTTAAATTAATAACCTTACTATCACCCTTATTTTTACTTTTAGCGTTACCCAGAAACAATGACGTGGACGTAGTAAGTTCTGTTTCCTTTGGATTGCTTCATCAACGTGAGTCCCCTTGCCTCTCACGAAAGACAAAAAATTAGAGCAAATTCATGAGGTCCCTACTGCAAATAATCGCACGATTAATCATATGATTTATCACGTGATTTATCACTTAACTAGTCACATGATTTATCATGTGATTAATCATATGACTTTATCGAATGATTTATCATATGATTAATCACGTGATAAATCATGTGACTAGTCACTCAACCAAAAAATTATTATTATAAAAATTGCTTTAAAATTAAAAAGAAAGTACTAAATTTAAACTGAAATTTCAAAATTATTAGTATGATTAAACTAAATAAATTAAAAAAAGCAAAAATAAAAAATTCCGTAACTAGCAGGACTTGAACCCGCTACCTTAATTAATATTGCCAGCCTAACACCGTATCCACTACGCTATTTTAGCTATGGTACTTGAGTGAGTAATTATCACCTTTATACTGCAACTATTATTTTATTATTATTAACTCTTTAGTAATCGATATAATTGACATCATTAAACGTTACAATATTTACTACGTAGAATATTACAATTTTTAATTTAAAGTTAAGAAATCTATTTTTTCGAATATCTGGTAAATAGTTCAAGGTGCATCAAAATGAATAAAATTTATGAGGCTTAAAGCCATATAGAAATTCAGATGAAAGTTCATTATTATTTATAGTTTTTTGGAAACATGCCAGTCTAACCTACAAAAATATTTTAATATATATCGATTCATTGTGAATAAGAAGTGGGAACCCCCTTAGGAACCACTAGAACTTTATTTATTTCGACGTATCTCGAACCGTTTACGAGATATTCGGAAAATTAGATTTAAACTTAACTTTAAATTAAAAATTACAATATATCCTACGTAGTAAACATTGTAACGTTTAATTATGTCAATTATATCGCTTACTAAAGAGTTGATAATAAGAAAATAATAGTTTTACTATAAAGGTGATTATTACTCACTAAAGTACCATAGCTAAAGTAGCGTAGTGGATACGGTGTTGGGCTGGCAATATTAAGGTAGCGGGTTCAAGTCCTGCTAGTGAAGGAATTTTTTTTTTTGCTTTTTTAAATTTATTTAGTTGAATCATTTTGTTTTATAATCTTTTAATAATTTATAATAAAATATATTTATAATCAAAATATATATGGAAATAAATGAGGTGAGGTCGGATAAGTAAAACGAAGTTTTCGCGGTAAAACAAAACTACTTGCTTTGGCGTAAAAACTCTCAAGGTTTTGAGGGAAAAGCCGGAACAAGCAATGTCTTTATTTAATTTACTGGAATAACAGTTAATACAAAATACAACTCAATAAGATTAAACTTAAACGGCTAAATAAGACTTACATCTATCGCTTACAAAGAAACTTACTCTACCGCTCGCTCAAAATACACCTCGTTATCAAACGTACGCAGAATACCCGCTCGCAGCCGTCCTCTCTCGCCGCAGCCTCAAACCAATCACGTGGGGACTGGGCCCGGGGAGCGTTAACCTGGTCCACGACCTGCACGCAGCGCGCCCCGACGTCTCGGGGGAACCAACGCTGGTGCAACGGGCAACTCAAGCCAAGTGGCCGTGTAACACTCGCCCTAGTCACGCAACGCAACGAGTCACGCCGAAACTGTCGCACGTGGACAACGCTCTCTACACAAACCACCCTCTGAGTTCACCCACACATACACTCTCACACATCAACACGTCCAATTATACCGAAGCCAACGAGAACTTGAAATTCTTAACTAACAGTCTCTCTTGTCAGCGCGAGAAGTTAATAAGGAACACCAGAGCGCACATCCGTATCTGTCGGAGGTCCTGCAAAAACTAAACGTGTGAAGCACACCTCTCCCCTCCGTTCTCGCTAGCCCGCGCAAACCAAAGCAGAAGAAAACTCGACAAACCGCGGCCAATAGTGATGTAGCGGCGCGAATGTCCCAGCACTCGCTCGGCCGGTACATGTAAAAATATAAGAATGGCGCGAACACATTTAGTTTCCTGTAATCGATTATCATCGGATATCTTTTATTGCCTTGTAAATCCTCCTTTTTGGGTACTAGGAAATATGGGCTCGAGTACGATGATATTGAGGGCTCAATTATCCCCTTATCAAGCAGTTAGTTTACCTGCTTTTGAATTTCCTCCTTATGTACGGGAGGTAGGCGGTACTGTTTCGATGTTATTGGGATATCGTCGGTGGTCGGTACAGTGAATTTGAGAATTGGGGTAGCTGTAAGTTTCTCGCCCGGAATAAAAAAAAGTTTTTCTATTTCAGTTTTTTCTATAGGCGATGGATGATCTAGACGCAGTAGTTGTTTAACCTCTTTTATCCTACTATTGTTTGTGTGTTCTTTAATACACAAAACTCTCCTTTTTCCTTTCTCGAATTTCACAGCCTTATTTTTTAATAGTTTTTTAATTCTTGTAGTTACTTCCCAGATTCTTTCTATTTCATTTTTGCTAGTATCACTAGATAAAGAACCCAATTCAATGTAGAGCTTCAGTGTATGCAGCGCCTGGCATGCTTCCCCTGCTATGTGCGCACAATTCGTTATTTAAAATTTCAGGCACGACATTTTGTATTAATATTTCCATATCTTTTGCGTTCTCGTATAACACTCCGTTATTTTTTATTTCTTTGCTGCAGAGTTCTTGTAATAAGCACATTTCTTCAGATAGAGTTTCTTCCTCACACATTGAAATAAATTGTGGTATTAGATTTTCCATATTACTTCGTTCCTTCCCCCCTTTCTCGGAAAAATTATTCGAGACGGACTTTGATGCTTCATAGCAGAGCTTCGTATTACTCTGCGAGTTTGCGAGGCTTTTATTTATAACTACTTTTAGAGTTAAAGCTTAGAATTTGTGTAGGATTTCCATCTAATTCTTGTTTAATAATATTATTTTCAGATTTAAGTTTTAGAACTTTCTTAGAGTTTTCTTTTAAAACTTGTTTTATACTTTCATTTTTAGATTTAGGACTTTGCGTAGAATTTTCTTTTAATTCTTGGTTTATAATTTTTTCACTCGAGTGAGATTTTGATTTAGATTTTGAATTATAATTTGCTTCTATATTAGTGCTTGTATTACAATCCGAGTTCGCATTCAGACTTGTATTAGAATTCGAATTCGTAAGGTACTTAGCAATTAATACAGGATTGGAGATTGAAGAATTTGATTTTGATTTAGAACTTAAATTTATCTCCGAACTTGACTTTGATTTAGCACTTGGATCTATATCCGAATTTGATTTCGATTTAGCACTTGGATTTATATCCGAATTGGATTTTGATTTAGAACTTGGATTTATATCCGAATTTAATTTTGATTTAGAGTTTGATTTAGAGTTTGATTTAGAGTTCGATTCCGAAACCGAATTCGCATCCGAATTTGATTTCGTTTTATTTTTTTAATCCATTTCATAATTCAATTTTGACTGTTCTTGGAAATCTAAATTCTTTTCCGAATTTGTTTTTCCGTTTGAACCTATTTCAGAGTCCGATTTTGACTGTTTTTGGAAATCTAAATTCTTTTCCAAATTGGTTTTCCTTTTGAACCCATTTCAGAGTCCGATTTTGACTGTTTTTGGAAATCTAAATTTTTTTCAGAATTTGATTTTTCCATTGAACCCATAACAGAGTCTAATTTTGACTGTTTTTGAAAATTTATTTCCGATTTTGTATCGGAGTTATATTCCGTGTATACAGGCTGTTAATAAACAGAATATCACACTCTACGGAATCGGATAGAGCGCAAAATTCTAAGCAAAAAATCACTAAGAAATTTTTCGATGCGACCAATAATTACTGAGTAATCGGCGATTGAAAATCAGTCAAGCGGACCACTCAGCGTAGAGCTATAGCGGCAAGGCGGACCGAGTGGGGAGGCCCGCCTAGCACTTCCCCGCCGGCAGCGGCCGCTCTCGCCGTCTCTCTTCACACCGTCATCCATCAATCGTAGATTCGGCGAAAAACAAAAGGCGCGGCAGGCTGATTTGAGCATAAAATTGTTGAAGGCTGAAAATAATTTTTTATTTTGAATTGGCTCCCAGGGCTTCTCTCTGCGTTTAGTAGAATTAAACATTGGTGTATCGATACTCGCATGGATATTAACCGTTTCGATCTTATTACAAATCCAAATGTATTTAAATAATACACGCTTGTCTAGAGCCTCGTTATTATGGACTTAATGTACTGTTTTACGTATTGATTGTGTTCATTTATTCTAACACGCATAACTACGGTCAATAACACACATTAAATGCGTTTAAAGTATTTTGAAATGTGTCAAAATAGCGATACACAAAATGAATGATAAATGTGTATTGAATAAATTATTTAATTTAAAATAATAAACTTATTTACAATTAATTTTTAATTTATTTTTAAATTCACTTTAAGAAAAGGCACAGAAAATTAACACAATTTTAAAGACTAATCAATTAATAAGTCGATGTTTTGTCTATCAAGGCGCCTCTTCATTACTTTAAAATACTAAAATCATGAATTTTTAGGCTCACAAAGTAAACCACAGATTCTGGACTTTATTTTAAAGACATATCAATTCATAAATCGATATTTTTACAATCAAAGCGCTTCTTCATTACTTTAAAATACTGATATTGTGG
>UELU01131433.1:0-11802 GCA_900490025.1 Megastigmus dorsalis
ATACTGGAGCTATCCGCAACAATTCAGCATCACTAAATAGAATGATTAGAGACATTTGGGCCATTTGGTATCACAAAGGCTTCCACTGATGAACATCCGCAACACAAGTTGTGTTCAATTCGTAGAAACTCTTGGTGCAAATGCCTGCGAGCAGTAGCTCTGAACAATTTATACGAATTCCATCATAAAAACATACTTCTACAAGCAGTTGTCCATAGCAGCAGACCAGTTTTTACAAAAATTACATCCATTTCAGTGCATATATTTCTCTCGTTTTTCTCGTTCTCATCTTTTTCTTAAGCACACATCATCTCTTTTCAATTTTAATCTTATAAAAGCAGAAACAGTTGGATAATAATTTACAATAACAAAGACTTACGTATATGTACCTATTTTCAGATTTTTCGCAAGGCAAGTATTACAAAAAAAGTACGCAAAAAAGTATTACAATTGGTGTTACTGGGCAATGGCAATCGTAAGTAATTTTAAAAAGTGGCTTGAATCATTACAGCATTGTCTAATAAGAAATAATTTATTCGTATTAAAGGCTCATTGCCAAAATATGAAGTTTCAAATTAAATTTCAAAATTTTGATTCACACTTACAATTTAACATTTAATGTATAGTAATTAATTCAAATATGCTGTAAATTAAGAATGGAAAATAATAATCTTGATTTTAAATAAGAATTCAATATTTTTAAGAATTTAGAAGAATATTAATTGAAACTTATTGTATAAAAAATTAACTTACAATATATTAATAAAAAATGGTTTTATTGTACAATGAATCTATTAAATTGCAAATATTTAAAAAAAAATATGTCCAATTAAATGAAAAGTTAAATTCAGAATATGCGTCTTTATTACATTTCTTATAAAAATACAAAAATATAATTAGTTATGAATTTAGTTATACAAAATTTAGTTACATTAGTTATTCAAAAGTACATTATTATTCCTTGTTGCGAAACCCACCAATTATATCAAGAAAAAAAATTCTATTTTTGCTAGGTAAGAGAATTCTCAACTTTCAAGACAGGTGGTCCGGGTGGATATCGTTCCATTACACCTGTAACTCTAACCGTATTTCTGAAAACGAAAAAGAAATTATTGTTAAAAGAAAGAAATGTAAAAGCAGATAAGATACGTGTAAGTATGCATCTAATATTAGGTAGATGAGTGTACTTACTTATGTTTTTATTTATCTTCTCAAAAGCTCCTAAGAAAGATACCTCTTCTACCGGAACGTGATTCTTTTCTTGATAAGTATCAAATACTTCAATCTCAGAATTGTCTTTGATAAGCAATTCAATATCAACTTTCCCATTATTGTATCTAGAGTCTTTGATTGCAAAAGCTTTTGTTGACGCAACATACATAATCTGCATTCGTCGGAATCATCATTAATTTATTATTTCATACTTAAATTGATTAATTTTGCTAAAAAGAATTATTCCTACCTTTCCCATTTCTTTCACTTTAGTAAGTTTATCTGTTTTTTCATTCCATGCAACAACTTGCACTTCTTTTCCTTCAGCATTATTTACTACAAATTTGTAAAATTTAGTTTTACCAGGGGATGTATGAAAGTTCTGGCTAACTTTAGTGACGTAACCAATAATGTCTCTGAAACAGAAATATAAATATAGATATAAATATTAAAAAAAATTATTTAAAAATAACAAATGTAACTTATAACTTTATCATTCATGTACTTACACAATCGTATCGTCTACTTGAATATTGTTAATCACTTTGCTGAGGGTAAAATCTTCTGTATTCATTTTGTAAATAAATTAATTATAAAATTTAGCATACATGTGTGACGCGGTCTTGTAAAATGCGTTTGAGGAATATTATTTTTTTGTTTCTTCCAGGGCGAGTCTGTTATTTTTGTCCTTGGCAATCATGAAAAATAACACATTACACTACATCTTTGATCTTAGACCATGTAAGACGACACCAGCGCACCTCTCGGACGTAAAGACCAGTGTTGGGCACCCGACCGTTCAAAGGCGCACCAAATGACTATGTTCAAGTTGCAAGAGCAAAATTGCACTAAACAGCTCACTTCACGTTACTCGTGCAGACAGCGCGGCGACCGTCACTGGTAAAGACTTCGCCGTCATCAATCCAGACGTGAGATTGAGGGCTCGGACAGCCAAAAGAATGAGGAATAAGGAATAACAAAATAGCATTAATTTCTATATCTATATATATGAAAAATAAAAAGTTATTGCCAAAATGATAAAGGTTATACATCGACATATAAATGTATGTCAAATGTTGAATTTTTTTATTAATTCACTTAAAAATTCAGCTCGTATTTCTTGTGGAACACTTGTAGAATGAAAATAATATTGATTTTAATAATCTGTAAAATTCTCAATTACTGTATCAACATTTTAGTTTTTCAAAATCAATCAAAATAATAATATAAAAAAATTGCCATAACATCCCTGTTGAAAAAGTCCGATAAAACTGATAAAAATGTGCGAATTCGGGTGCAAAAACCTCATAGGTTATGAGGTTTCTGCACCCTTTTTATGTGGTTCTATAGGACCATTTCGACAGGGATGAATGAAAATTAACAAGCATTTAATAAAATAATGAAATATAATTAATTTTTGTGGGAATATATGTATAAATATAAATTTAGTTTCACTATAAAATTTAGATCATATATTTTTAAAACAAAGATCAAAATTCAAATAGAGCACAGAGCTTTGTCTTTTTTGGGCTCATGTCAATTTTTAAATGGGAGCCTCATACGATGGCTATTAGCAATACAAGATTATGATTTAACAGTAAAATATATTGAAGGGAAAAAATGTAATTGCCGATACATTGAGCAGAATCCCAGAACAACTATGTAAATTTGATACTGAAAAACTTTCAATTTCGGTACTCTTAACAAAAAAAAAAAAACACATAATGAACTAACATTTAAAAATGAAAAATATCGATAAATATCAAAGACTTGACCGAAAGTGGAAGGAAATAATCACAAGGCGTGAAAATAACATTAAATATAGAGATTTTCAACTAAAAGAAAAATTACTAATAAAAAATAATATACAAGTGGTTTTAACAAAAGAACTAGCTATGGAATTAATTAAAGAACTTCACGAATTATATGGGCAGATAGGACCTTATAAATGCTATAAAATGATTTAAGAAAATTTTTATTTTGTGAAAACTTGTGATAGCTGACAAAGAAATAAAGTATACACACTAAGCTTAGCATCAGAATACTGACCAATAATACCAGAAGGAATACATGAACTAGTATCAATAGACTTTTATGGACCTCTTCCAACATCAAAAGGGGGAGTGAAACATATATCAGCAGCAACAGATGTTTTTTCTAAATATGTAGTATTATACCCAATAGTTAAAGGTAATACACGAACAACTATAAATAAAATTTTTAACAACTACATCAATTTATGCGGAAAACCAAAAAGAATACTATCAGACCATGGGACACAAATTACATAAAAAAATTGGAAGGAGAAATTAGAAAATAAAGGAATCAAGCCAATTTTCTCATCTATCAGACACCCACAAAACAATATAATCGAAAGAATAAATCATGAATTAAGTCGGATTTTTAGAACACTAACTAGTGACAAACATCGCAATTGAGCAACGTGGATTCCATTTATTTGAACATACTTAAATGAAACGTATCATGAAACGATCGAAATGACTCCATACGAACTACCTTTTAATAAAAAAACAAGCAGATACTGGGAAAAATGGATAGATTACTCAAAACCCAAAGAGATTCAACATGAACTTAAAATTATGTGGGCATTAAAAAAATTAAATGTAAAAGGAGAGAAATCGGCAGAAAAACACAATCAAAAACATAACATAATTGATTATAATAATATGGGGGACTGGGTTCTCGTAAAAGCATGCAACGTATCAGTCGCTGAGCAAAATATTACAGCTAAGTTCCTATCCCTGTATGAAGGTCCTTACATTATAACTGAAAAGTATAATAATGGTTCTTTCCTGCTAACGCACCCTAACAATCAAGTCGAAAGAGGAAAATTTCATACTTCCTTATTACGACCTTATTTCAGAAAAAAACGTTCAATATGCCAAACAAGCTGCATAGAAGAAATATGAGGAACAGAATGATCCGGCACATGGAATGGCTCCAGGAGCAAATCCAAGAAATCAAGAAAGAGGCTAAACGATCTCGGGAGACCCAGGAGAGAGACAGAGAGATGATGATGGCCCTATTCCAGCAGCATCGAGAAAGACAGGCCAGAGAGAGGGAAGAACTAAAAGCTGAGGCCCGACATAGGGTAGATATCGTGCGGAATTGGCTCACGACACAGTACATGCCGGATGCAGACGCACCCTCGAGCTCAACACTATTACAAGCCCGCCTAGAGCGTTTGGAGCTGGCTCCTAATCCCTCAAATCGGATAGATGTGCAAGGGTCCCTTCTTCCGCAACCACGTGCCAGAGTGCATAACTTCGAGGACGGAAGCAGCGCCGAGGTCCCGGCTCGGAGGATGACCGAGTTTGATGAACTTCTGAGGACTGTGGAGGCAATGGCAAAACCCAAGGACAAACCCGGCAAAAATTCCTCCAAAAAGGCAAAGTTTCGTAAACTTTTTGGTAGCGACAGCGAAGACGACGATGGCATCATAGAGCTTAGCACATCTACCATTGCGGGATCTGGAATCGAATAATTTTTTTTTTATATATCTATTTTTATTTATATTTATATTTTAATATATATTTTTTTATAATTTCCTTGATTAATAGTATATTTTTCTTTTTTGTTACTTACATTTATATTTCTATATAAAGTTTTTTGAGTAAGTTGTTAATCATTATTTTTATATCCATATCATTACCCTTTCCTCAGTCTTTATTAATATATAAAAAAGAACCTTACAATATATAATATCGTTAACGAAGTTTAAAAATTGCAGTAAATAATAATTAAATAAAAATTTTCCGTATCATTGAGTTCCTCTCGTTGCATAAGCTTACTTTGCAGTCTTTTAATTACATCTTGTGATATAGCAGCTTCGTTTTCACTACCTAGAATGTAAGTATTTAAAAGCCTCATAATTTGATCGTAATTTAATTTGTCGTAATTCGACTAGATTTGATCAACAGTATGTAGTTTTCTTGGTTAAATTTACAGAAATCGAGTTGCTTGGAGGAATGGATGGAAAGCCTCTATAGCTAATGATAGATGATGATTTGTGGCCAATCGTTCTATATGTCGCAGATTACACAAGCAAATTTATATAATGAATACAATAGTGAATTGGCTTTATTTTATACCTAAATAAATGATTCTTAATAAATGAGTTACAATGTATACAAATCTCTCTTGTAATTCTTTATGCGAAATATTGACGCAAAAAGAATAATACTTATAATTAAAGCGAAATGATATTTGCTGACACCAGCAAATAATATTTGTCAATGCAATAATTTTATTGAGCCCACCACTTCAACAAAACCAGGACGCTATTCCTTGATGCAACGATTTTATTATATTGAAAATCCAAATTGTAAATTTGCTCTTAAAAACTCGATATCAGTCATACAGCAGATACTCATACGATTCTGAAGATATTCATTCTTCAATAAGTCTTACTTAATGTACATACTCTTCTCTCTTCTGCAGTAGTTTTCCTGAGACATTAGCCTAGCCAAAGCTGCGGAGCAAACGAAGTCAAACATCTTTGCGAAAAATTGCTCAACCATCATATAGTCGACTCGACATTTCATGAGCAAATCATAAAAACACGTGAGCTGCTCAAGCAATCGTCCGAGCTTATACAACGGCGTGTCCTAATCCTACTCCGAGGCCAATAAAATCTCGTCGAGCTTGCCGATCTCCTCGTTGTCCAGCATCTCCGGCACCACGAAATCTCTTGACCGCGTCATCATCTGCTTCTCAGTTTTCTTAAACAACCACTGGGTAACCTCGTGCAATCCCCTATATTGATTCGACAGATCCAGATTGTATAGACAACGTTTAGCTTGACGTTCAGTGTACATATCGCACAACGCGTTGTTATCGGCTTTCGAGTACTGCCTCAGGTAATTCATCAATCAATGAGTATTAGCGAGCCAAAGTACTGTTGAATTCAGCTGCCATCTGTCCTTGACGACGTGTCTCACGGTTTTTACGTAGCTCTGCAGCAGCAAGAACGCCCCTGAGAGGTCGTCCAAACTGTCTGAGTAGCGGATGCACATAAATATGATTTGAGCTGGGAGTTCGGGTATTCGCATTATTAACGCTGATGGATCTATTTCTACAAAGTCATAAGAAATGTTTAACATTTATGTGCAGCGAGTTAACTGTTTTAAAATAAAAAAAAGTAAGCTGCACAGCTTAATATTATGTATGTATAAAGATAATAATATAAAAATAAGGAAGCTTTAGTATATCTTGGCCAAAATTTATGGAGATCAACATCCATCTCGATCGAGTTTCATTCTTTCTATTTAGGTAAGTATGCTTCTGAATAGCGCTCTTATATTCTATAGAATACTATCAGTAGTATTCTATAGAATCTTGAAGTTAACGAAATCTGATATACTTTTGAAGAGTTTAAATGTACAGTCGACATAAGTAATAATGTTAATGTTTAAATGTAAAACAAGAAAGAAAGAAGAAAAATATAACACACATGAAAATTGAACGATGAGTTTATTTTAATATAGAAGTCTCATTATTATTTAAATTTCTCTATTTCAAATTTTTGTGCGGATCGATCTGAACAAAATTTAATTAAATAATGAAATAGAGCAAAACGTATAAAAATTACCAACAAAAAGATGAATCATCAATGAATTAACTTCTTCTACGTGGAATTGCATCATTCCTGCATAAGTTTCTATTGCTTCGTGCTTAAAACTATTGCTTGTCGAATTAATTTCTCGTAAGGCGATCTCATGAGATTCTTCAAGTTATGAACTTATTTGCGCTAAAATAAATGAAAATGGTAGGTTATTAGAAAAATAACAATTAATATATGTATAGGAATGAAGTGGGTTAGATATCTTATGCACAATATAAGTATCTATTAAATTGTCGTTTGGAGAACTGTCGATACTGATTCAAATTGAGAAACTAAGAAGAAAAGAAAGTTATAAAATATCTCGATGCGTGGTAGTTTCGGCTTGCATTTGCACCGACCTTATATTTAAATACTTCCGATCTGTATTGTTGTTTGTCTTATCATTGGATTCGCCATGAACATTAAGAGTGCAGTTATTTTCTTACGAAGCTTACTTCAATGATCTTAACTCTGTAATTATCATTTCATCGAGGCCAAGCATTTTTTTAACCTATCAGCACGCAGATCAAACTGTTAGTAAGAGCTAACTTCATCATTTCTATGCGGCTTAAAAACTTGAAGCAAGTCAAAATGCTGTATCCTTTTCGTTACTTCATACTCATCTAGCTCCCTGTACTCCATCTAAACATGTACTTGATATTGATTATATCGATGTAGTACTTTAACGGCAGTCTTATTTTATTTACCTCGCGCAATTCGTACATTTTCTCTTCTCTCTCGCTCAGCTCCTACAAAATCTCAATCTTCATAAAAAGAATCTCGTTTAATATTTGGTTTCTATCGTGAGGATTTTCCTAACTATTGCAAATAACGTGTACCTGTTGCAATTCCCTTGGCGTAAGCTGCGACTCCATCTACCAAAATAATACAACGATCACCTGAACAATGAAGCACAGTATAGGAAAAGACAGTTGGTCTCTATGTACAAAGTAAACGATTATCGACCATGACTGAGCCACCGTAGGCCTCTGTTAAATTGGTTAAAGTTTAATATTTAATAATCTTATGAATGAGTAAATAATTACTTCAATATAAATAGTAAGAACGTTTCGGCAGGTCTCTGGAAGATCGTCTCGGTCAATGCTTTCGAACTGGTAAAGACAATGGTACCACTGGAAGAAAGCTGCGTATGTTGACTGGACGAAGAAGCCTACTAACGATATTTCAATAATATTTAGTATGTTAAAAGTGCTGTAATTGCTCGGCCAAACAAAACGGATTGAAATCGAAAAATTTTTTCTCATCGTCCGTTTTGATACATCTGACATGATACGGCGTGGTTTGGTTCAAAGTCGCCATTAACATGGCTATGCAGTTACGGAATTCAGTTATTATCTGTGAAATAAACATACCAATGAAATATTTATAGCTTACTTTCAAGATATTTGAAAGCCTTGAAACATTGATTCATAAGAAGTAATAAATAAATTATAAAAATCGAATTTTTGAGTATAAGGTTAAAAAGAATATTTTCTCATTTTATAAAAATAATTTGTCTTTTTCTTTTAATAGTAATAAACATGATTTAATAAATATAGATTCAGATTCTATTGAGAACTTTGTAGGTATCTTTGTATTTTACCTGAACTGTACTTTACTACGTTTACGTAAAAGTGTTTAACATAAATTAAAAAAAAATTGATTTATCCACAAACGTTTCAGACAATTTTCATAATGTTTGAAATAGTAGAAACAGATAAAATATTTTAGCTAAATATGGCAATAATTTGAATTATTTCATAATAAAATGATTTTGTTGTTAAACAAGCCATAGTAAATTACTCTAAATTCTCCGAAAATAAAAAATGTAAATACCGGTTTTTTGGCTGTTCTAATATTTAACGACATTCGTACAGTTTTGAAGTTCTTTCGCTTTCCATTCGGAGGAGCTAGTTTTGAATAGTCATCCATGATCAATTTTTTCAGCAAATCATTCTGTACATTATTTACTAATTCAATATTTAAAAGAATAATCAGTGGTGCATTCACATCTTACATCTTCACTTACTTTAGTATCTTTTAAAACTTCAAGCTGTTCTTTAATAATATTTTCGCGAGTTTTTTCTAAAAAATGCTTTGCTGTCTGACACTTTAAGTACAGATTTTCTGCCCATGGAATGTTTGAATCCCTTGATATCTATACGAATAGATAATATATTTTAATATATATAAAACATTAGTATATATATTTTAAAGGTTTCAGGCAATTTGCCCGATATATTTAAGCATCGACTAAGTTATTTTATGCACAGTGTATACATGTTCTGAAAAAAGATTGAAACTGAAATCTTATTCTAAAATTATCTAAAATCAATAATTCTAACGCTCCATTTTATATGATATGATATGTATATGTGCAAAAAATTACCAAAATTGAAACAATTGAATATTAACAGTTTTTTTTTTAATTTCCGCCTTCCCCAACTATCAGTTTATAAATTATTACCTTGTTTTCTTCATCGAGAATCTCAATGATTCCGCTTTTCGTGTAAATGAACTTTGTGAGTACGTCGCGTGCTTTCGCAGCTTCTTCCACTGTCATTGGTTGCAGAAACTCATCTTGCTGGAAAATCATTCTCTTGTGGCACAACCACTTTCGCATTACCCTTACTGATTTTGCTTCTAAGCAAAACGTCTTTGTCAATACTTTCAATGGACGCGAGCCCTGAAAATTATAATAATAAAACATGAATTTGGACGAGCACTTTAATTTTATTTAAATAATTAAAATATGTAGAAATAAATAAAAGCTGCATGCGTTATTAATAATAAACTAGTTCTATTCATGCGGTCTACGCGCACCTTTTGCTATTGTCAAAGCATTTTAAATATGCTTCATTGATTTATTATGTAATTTTGCAGTAAATTTCTAATGATGAAAAGTATTAAATTTTGGGATTTGCATTTTAAATAACTACTCTATACTTCTTATTAATAATAATAATTTATGAAATGTATAAAATCCATTGTTAAGTTATAAAAGTTTTATTCATTTTGCAAACTTTTACCTCATTAGTATTTTGCGCGAAATTGAACAAGCAATCGCATAGGTTTTTTTTGACTACTGGAAATAAAGTACGTGAATAATGATTACATTTCATATGGTTTATAAGTTTAAAGTTATACCTGAAAAATTATCCTAGATGTATCAAGAAAATATGATTTCTGACTTGCTCCAATCGTATTATAACTCAATCCATTTTGCGAATCTCGAAGAATTATCGTATTTTCTCTTTGATATATGTCTCTTTAGCACCTACAGTCGCAAGGTACAAAATAGCGAGCGCTGCGTTCTCAGTCTTACCGGCTCCAGATTCCCCAGAAAAGATTATAGATTGATCATAGTTTTCTCTAAAGTCATCAAGAAAAAGAAATGAAATGAATTTACGTTGCTGTTGCACTCGTACATACTTACTCTACAGATATCCTATCAACGATTCTAAAATTCTTTAAAAAAATGACTTGAAACAACAGAATTATCAAATTGCACAGTTCGGATACAAAATTAATACTTTAAAGTATGTGCAATTTTATTCTAATTCATATAATAAAAAAGTGATTCTATCAATTATATTTTACACTTTTTTTTAAATTATTTAAATCTTATTAAAATTCTTTTTTGATATTGAAAGTGTAATAATTAAGTAAGACATTCTTAATTCATAATTTTTTCGCGTATATAATTACGATTGTATTCTAATTTTAATTTGTAATACAAATAAGTTGCTGAACAATTTATTAAACATCTCGAGTCTGGAGTAAACCTTCTTGTCTAAAGCAAATATATGAGGATCAAAAAAATCAATTACTTGACTACGGTAATTCAATATTTTCTGGTCTTCGATTATAGATAGTCTTGTATACGGATTTAAAAAGACCATTGACATTCCACAGTAGTTGTATATACAGAACTTTTTGAACCTAATTCGCAAATCATTTGAAGCGAAGGCTTCATGTAGAACGGTAAGCGAAGATAGATAAAGGAGGCAATTCTTTACTCGACGTTAGAGTCAAAGTTTCTATATTATCAGAGTTTTCCGGCTGCACATTAAGTTTCATTTGACCAGCATAGTAATCTTCTCGAAGATTATTGCACTGACCCACTTTTTCTCTGTATGTGCAATCGATACTTTTGTTCCCTACAAAAAACATTCCTTTTTTGATAAGGAAATCCTTTAGTATGTTAATTTACATAACTCTACTGTTCGATATTTAAATTTCAGTACACCAAGAGAAGAATATAGTTATTGTTAAGCTCAGTGTAGCTGAGTATACATAATAATTTGAAGTAAACTCTCAATATTTATAAAAATTTTTCGGATTTATCGCTACGAATCAGATAGTTATGGTGCAAATTATCAAACGTATAAATAAAATTAATTTATCTATATTCTGTGCATAAGAAGAGGGAGAAAAATACAGGACAATAATGTACGGAATAGAATGGAAAAGAAGAAGAAAAAAAGAAGAAATAGAAAGGAGGCAGAGAAGCGAAGCGAAAAACGCGGTGATGTAAGGAACTGAAAATTGAAAAGGCGAAAAAATGGATAAGAGTAGAAGGAAGAAAGTATATCTAGAAAATGGAGAGGAATGAATCAGAAAGGAAGGAATAGGGAAAAGAATAGGAAAAAGGAAAAGTGTGAAAATAAAAAATAAAAAAGGTGTAAAGTTATTAAATAGACACTATCGCTTTTACAAGGAAATTAGAATATAAGATGTAAATTAAATGTAAATCAAATGATATAATAAAGAAATGTAATAATAATAATATTCTGTGCATATACAATAACCATAATGTACCTACCTACGCTTAAAAATTAATTATAGATATCAGTATTATTCCAATTAAAAATAATGTATAATTAACCATCCAACGTGTTTATTTATTATGTTGTTGGACCAAAAAAATAATGCAATACCTCTATTCCTACGCAAAATTTGATGCT
>UELU01131434.1:0-24415 GCA_900490025.1 Megastigmus dorsalis
TAAATATTATTACATATATCGATATAGGAATGTTTGACCTTTCAAATGAGTTGTCCTAAGCCAAAATATTCCAAGTTGAACCAAAGCTACAAAGCAAATAGTGAGCGCGAAGCGTAATTATGCAACATATATATGGTAAATTTGCAATATCTCGGGTTCTAATTAACATTTTTGAATTTTGCAAAAACGAGCTGATTCCTTAGAAGAAATGCAACAAATTTACATATCCAGAATATAATTTTAGTCTATTGTCTCGTTTCTACAGCGTTATAAACAATTAAATTGTTAATAACTTTTTTAATATACACGATACGACAAAACACCTTCGAAATTCGTGATCAGCATGCAAAAATACGTCTAGAAAACTTCGGTGAGTGACTGGACCTCCATCGGCCACGAAAACCCCCCTGGCCCCTAGACTATTAGGTTTCTCTATAAGTATCTACACCAAAGAATCACAACTATAAGTCCACTTAATACGGATCACGGTATCGCGCAAAAACCTAAGCGTACCTCGCGCCTCCCTTATCACTCTTGGCAGCGCTCGAGTGTCCGCCTACGTGTGTTAGAGCTTGCAGCTTAATCGCACACACACACAGGCGCCGGTCACAGAGCAAGCGCGAGGGAGTTTACTCGTCGAAGAACAAACTTTATTCCCGCGGCCCGCCTCCAGATTTCGAGTTTAATTTGCCATCTGCTGCGGCGTTGCGTCTCTCTCTTTCTCTCTCTCTCTCTCTCTCTCTCTCTCTCTCTCTCGCTTTGTTTCGTGTATACAGTAAAGCGCTGTTTCGTTTACGTGGTGTATAGATGTATGTAGAGGAAAGGTGGTCGGGTAACATTTTGGGCCAAGTGTTTTTGGCTTCGAGATTCGAGATTCGACGCGTGGCTGCAATCGAGGATTTTGCCAACAAGTTTCGCGCCTCTCGCCCTTAAGCGCTACGAGATTTAGCGTGAAATTTCTGCCGCGGAGGCTTACGCGAGAGAGATTTTACGACGCGAGTTTTGGCTGGACTGGAATTTTAAGTAATGCCTGTGCAAATGATTTTCATATTTGAAAAAATGGTCTCTTTTTTTCAAATTTAGAATTCTGGATGCGTTAAAAATATTTTTCGTTCAGCTGCGAAAAAGAAGCTTTTATAAAACGCACTCGTCTCCGCGCTATTACCACCATCAAAACTCGACTCGTAACCAGTCAGCCACGATAATTAAAAGTTTGAAAAGTGACCTCATAGAACAGACCATCTGAAAAGGCGTCAAATAGCGAGTTTACGCCCTTTCATAAAAAGCTATAACCACATCACAGCGTTACGTAATATCAACAGCAGCAGCAGCGGCGGCGGCAGCACTCGAGTTTTAAAAAGACGACAAACTAGAACAGCAGCGTCAGAAGCGCACGCAATAACGTAAACGGCAATAATCAGACCGCTAAAGAGGCGACAAGCACTTGCGCCCGCTCGTTATACCACCAGAGAGAGAGAGAGAGAGAGAGAGAGAGAGAGAGAGAAAATCTCTCTCGCACACCTCTCCAAGTTCATTTGAATATAAAGTTCTCGAGCGTATATACGCGACCTGAATTTTGAGCAAACGCCGTGTAGCACTGGACCCATCAGCTCGTTAAACAGCACTCGTGTGCTGCTCTTGGCTTTTGGACATGTGATACGCCTCAACTTTCTCTCTCTGCGCATATGTACCTAACCCGCGCTGCGCCCCTCCCCCCCTACCCCACTGCATGTCGAGTTTTAATGCTGATACGGTATAATGTGAGGCTGGTGCCAGATGCTGAGATCTGGATTATTGTGAAAAATCGCTGGCTTCCGGGGTTGTTGTGCGTGCCAAATGCGACTGGTTTTGATAATGACAGTGGAAGTGTAATTTTAAATTGCCTTTTGTTTTTGCGGATTCGGTTTGGGGTGGGGGTGAAGCCGTAAGATGATTGCAGAGCTTTTTAATTCAATGATTTAATGATGCAACTTAAAGTTCTTAATTTTAGAACTTATTATATAAGATGTTATTATATAGGTGTAGGATATAGAATAAAAATTATATGTTTGCGACATATTTGTCTCAATTTATGAACTTTAAATCTTACCGACTCAAAATTATCATTATTGCTGAGGAATCTCATGAGTAAACTCACCTGAAACAAAAAAATAAGAACTTCTTAATAAATTACTGATAAAATTTGTTGAATTTAGTACAGCTGAATATAAATTGATGTAAAAGGAAAGGAATTTTTACATATTCCGATATTATTACATTTCTAAAAGCTTCGTACAAATAAATGCTTGTCACATTCTAGACATTAGCATATCTTCATTGAGGTAAAATCAGTTACCGCGGAGTTGTGCTCGGGCAACTTTAGCCCACTGCAGTTCGAACGACTGTCAGGCGTGCGTAATAAATTTCGTTAGATAAAACTTTAATTTATTCTGTCAGGCGACAAGTTGAACTGCTATTTCAATGAAGTATTTAATTTGAAAATAATTATTGCCCAATCATACATATCCAGTCCCATTCCGATCTTTAAATATTATAAACTAGTTTATTTTTAAAAATCGGGCATCTACATCGCACGTGCTTCATTTAAATATAGAATATATTTCGCCTGGTGTATAAATATGTAGTATAGAACTTTGACGTTCCTGCCAATATTCAAGCGGTAAGAACGTTTTAATTCGTAAAATAAATATAGGAACTTCTTAAAATTCCTTAAATTTACTTTTAATTCTTTTAGTGCAATAACGATAATCAACGCCGAACGTACATCTACTCCAAAGTCAAACGCAAGTTATTTCCAGAAAGATGAAAACTCCACTCGCAGATATAAAAGGGCACCTCTAAACCTGCAGCTGCAGAAAAATTCCTCCAATATCCGAAACCATCGCGTCCAAAACCGCTCTTCCCCCCGCAAGATCGTATATAAAACTTGGATGCCCAGAGCAGCAGCAACAGCAGCAATAGCGGTCGTCGAAAAAGAGGGCGAGACCAGTAGCAGCCGCAGCAGCAGCAGCAGTAGCTCCGGAGAGATCGAACGGCATGACCGCGGGGTCCGCTAAAAGCGCCTCTTCGCCGCAGCCTGGAAATTTCACACTAAAATTTTCCCCCGGAAACTAACCCGGAGAGGAGGAGACGCCCCAAGGCGCCTTCGCCGTGTGCGCCACTCGAAACTTCGGTATTTCGTTGCTGTCGGCGAGAGTACATACAGATTCCTTCGCGAGTGGATCTCTCCGTAGCTCTTGGATCTTGTGCCCCTTTTTTTTTTGTTTCTCGATTTACGTGTATACGAGGTACTACGTGCGATCGAAATTTTAGGCTACTAAAGGGATTTAACATTAAAGAACAATGAATTTCTTAACATAACTTAGAATTTTTTTATCAAAGGTTATCGATTACTTAACGAAAATGGGACGTTTTACATGAATTTTAGATTTCAAATTAATAGTACATTATACTTTTAGAGCAAAAAACGCCGCTTCGGAAACGGTTAAAATCGAAGCCAGAGTTTCGTGCCCGGAAAATCGGCATAAAGAGTTGAATATTGCCCCCACTTTGTTAAAAAAGTTTTTTGTTTTTGTAAATTAAGAACATGATAGTATTTAGATAAAAATTTTCTGATACAATTCGCAAAATATCTCAGCAAGTCTGATGTAATTTAAGGACAAGTGGCAGACGATCGGCGCTGAATATTGCACTCACGATCGAAGCGAGCCAGAAAAATCCGACGAAATATGCGGCTATTCAGACTTTTGGGTTATTGGGCTGTGGCTATAGGATAAAGGGCTGGGTCGAGGGCGGCTATATACGCGGAGTTTATGGTAATTGATAAGAGCGCGCGGAATTACACGGTGGAGGCGAAGAGGCGGAGGAGAATGGCTCCGCTGGGCCAATTTTCCATGATTTACCGCGAGATGGTCGATTCTGGGTCAAGGGGATGATCACCTTATCACCGTGAAGACGCGCGCGCGCGCGCGGGATATCCTCATTGGCTTTGGATTTACTGCGCGCTATGCGAACGCGTAAGTATATATTTTTCCGACGAAATTGCAGGTGTACGCCGCGCCGCAGCACACCCAAGTAATAAGTTGTCGAGTGCGCAAGTAGACACGAATCACTGTGTTTACGAAAGGAAATTATATTTGCACTCGCGGTTCCCACGCTCGCCGTTTGTTCGACGCGCGAACTCGTCATATATACGTAAAAAGGTCGATTATCGTCTTCTCCGACTAAAAATAAAAGAGAGAGAGAGAGAGAGAGAGGCGACCGTGCGAATCAGCCGGGGCAATCACCTGGTGCACTGCACAGCCGTGTTCAGTTTAGGCGTGCACGAGTGCATGGGAGCGAGCCCCACGCTTCGGCTATCGCTCCTAATAATTTAAGTAATAGGCGTCGTGGCACGCGCGCGCTCGCTCGCTTGATCGATGACTAGCCCGAGCTGCAGGAGGAGGAGAAGGAGGGGGAACACCGGCGCATAATGTATCGCGTGCAACTTCGAAAATGCAGCACGTGACGCTGCGGACACGCGCGGGGAATATCAATTTTTCCTCGCTCTCCTCTGCCTCTCGCTCCCTGCATATAGTATATATATATATAATATGAATTATGGGAGATGAAAAGAAGAGGGAGGGGGGGGGGACGATGCAGTTACAGGTCGTTAACGATTTTTGGTCAGAGAGCGAATTCATTATGTGGGTTGTGGTGACTATAGAGACGGGAACTTTTGTGCGTGTGGCCGAGAGGTGTGTGGTATGCGGGTGGTGAATTCGAAGTTGGTTTATCGAGGATTCCGTGGTAGAGGGATTTTGGGGTTTAGCTTTGTGGGAGGATTTTATTTAGCTGGGGATCGAGTGGTGACGATTGTTTGGATAAGGAGGTTTGACTATTTTTAGAGATTTGGAGAAGTATTGTTGGGAGTTGTGGTAAGCTATGCATGACAAAATTAGCTTCGTACAAATAGAACGAAATGCATATTTGAATTTGAATTTTTGGTCGGGCTAATTTTTGTCAAGCTCTGCACTGTTAATCTAAATCGTACTTGCATAGTAGTGCTTTTTTGGGTAGTGCACATTCGGTGGGGCAGTAATACAGACCCGTACATAAAAGCGAAGCAGCGGGTAATTTTCGAAATTTTCGCGAAATTTCACTGTTTAACGTAGCGAACATGGAAATATGATGATACGTACATAAAATATGATGATTATTTCGCACTAATTTTCTAACGATAAAGTCAATTCCATTGTATTTATGCTGGAATTTTTGTACTTTATTCCGGAATTCCGGCAGTGCTCCGCGTGAGCTTGAAATATGAGTGAAATATCCTTAGAGCAGCTGTAGGCATATATAATGCACATACAAATACAACGATTGTTTAAGAATTTTTTGTTATTGTGATAGTTCATTTGAGTTTTAAATATTTGGAGAATTTTGGAAATGTGCACACGCACGGTATTAGGTGAAATTCATTTAATTTTTTCTTATCTATAATTACAGTTTCGAATCATAACTTTAAAGGGTATTGCATTTCTAGCAAACTTCACTCAATTATATAGAACGAAACCAAGTATTTCATTATCAATTATTTTATTCTTTTCAATGATTAATACAGATAATGAATAGCAATTTAGTGGCATTTTATATAATTTGTGGGATTTGGACTGTGATTTTAAGTCGTTAATAATATTAGAGCCACTTAGATAAATTACATTTAAAAGCTTTTCAATTAGAAATTGTTGATGTCACCTATTTTCACGTTAAGTTTAAACTGTATCTAATTATTCAGTCTCAATTTTGAGCAGACGAAAAAAAATACCTATACTCGAACTGAATAAAACCAGAACTGATAAAAAAAGACACGAGAAAACCTAATGTACGTACACAAAAAACGAAATCCTCATATTTCAGATCAAAGGAAATTCGTGCACACTACACTCAAGAGTGCATTCTCGAAATAATCGCACGATGTCGCGCACTTTTCCCAATCTTCTCCTTTTCCGCTGCTATACGTGGCAGCAACGTCGAATAAGATGGCGCGAATCATCCCTCGCGAGTCTCCGAAATAATAATTTTCCCTCCTTTGATATAGAAAGAAAAAAAAACGCTGCACTAACCATCAGAGAGAAATTCATCTTACTATACATATATATGTGTACATACACACAGACTGTGAGTGCGTACACACGTATTATATACATTTGTGCAGGGCATTGTTATCTTCGGTACATAGGGACGAAGGAAAAAGGCAGATGCGCTCGGGGCTCTTACTCGTTAAACCCTTCATTCTTCTATCGACTATACTGTACGCAGGGGGATATAGAGGGAAAACCTTTCTCCAGCTATATATATATGTATATATAGAGCGAAAAACGTGCCTCTTTCCATTCACTATGTACACTTCAACCAGTATATATAAAGAGAGGAGAGAGAAAATAAACTCGGATTTCAATGCTCTCGCGCACTTATTTAATTACGTTTCCGGTGGCGCGCCATTATAGTGCCGCCCTACCAAACTCAGTCTCTCCCGAACTTTTGCGCCGCGATATCGATGGAAGAGAGAGGGATATCGCATTTATTTATTTGCTCTCTCCTCTTCGACGGCCGGCGCATATTCTTTTCACTGTGCAGCCGTGGGCTTTTCTATACACCTTGGAAGTTTTCCTCGTAATAATGCGCAGGAACGACGCGCCCCTGGAACTAATTATTATTTAACCTTAGCAGCAGCAGCAGCAGCGGTGACGGCGGCGGCGCTTCGGTGTGCGAGTCTTTTTGGAAAATTATTATAGGGCAAGTTGAAAGTTTGCGTAGAGGCGGTGCATTGGGAAAAATAATTCGAGGGAGCGAGACTGCGTTGCGCGCCAGTCCGGCGCCGTTGTAAAAGTAAGGGTTCTTTCTTTTGGCGAAGAGCGCAAGGTATTTGCGTTTGTTTTTTCATCGATATTCGTTGCTTTCATTTCGTGAAAACGATTGGAATTTCCAGGAAAATGCTTTATGAATCTTTGCTAATTAAGTTGCTGACTGTATAGCTCGACTCAATATATATAATACTCTACAGAGCAGATTCTGAGTAAAAATTATTGAAAGCATATAGGGTATGGTTTCTGTACAATTCCTCTTAGCGTTCCTCATTAATTTTACATTGTGTAAGATTGCTATATTTTTTCCATAAAAGAATTAATTAGCTTTACGCAATCCAAATTACGAAAATTATCATAGACTCTAAAAGTTGCAAACATAACACATTATAATTCGATATAATGGAACCATTAACAATCGGATAATTCACTTTGCCAACGAGTTGCTTTATCTGCATGCTCCTTCATTTATTACACATTCGCAGGTTACAAATTGAAATGGGTGTACCGAATTATCGACGTTTAAACCGTAGCTTTATTACATAGGGGCGTTATATTAAACAAATATATCTGATTTTACACGCAAAACGAGTGCAGGTTTACGCCGTCTTTGTAAATTTAAAAATAATTTCGGCAGGATATAATGCAAAAGAGCTCCAACGAACGTATAATATATGTGATTTCCATTTGTCCAAAATATGCAATCGTAAACGCAAATGTATTAATAATAACCGTACTGAATTATTAAATTACATTCGCCGCTTCGTTATTTTGCAGCAAACATTTTCCAATTATACTCGCCTATAAAAATCCTGGAAAACAATTTTAAAAATTTATTTAAAAATCTTAACGTTCTACCGCGCGAAATACACGAAAAAGTTTACGAAAAACTCCAGTATAATACACACAAGAATATATATATATTCTTCGACCGCTTAAAACTCGAGCACATCACGAAAAGAGCAAATGCTCGTTTTTACCCAGCCCGGCCTTCCCTCGGTTCTCTCTTTTTTCAAACCTGACCGCACGCGAAATTGTTAAATTTCAAATTAATCCTCGCGCCCCCGTCGCATTTACCTCCGTGCAGCTCTTCTTCTCTCTCTCTCTCTCTCTCTCTCTCTCTCTCTCTCTCTCTCTCTCTCTCTCTCTTTCTACCGGCCGCCGAATAATCGCGCGCCGCACGCGGGCTTTTTAATTTCGGTGGCGGTGCGCGCCGGGGCAGTTCAATTACGACCCGTACTTTTATTTAGCGACGCGAGCGAGAATATTTGAATTTTCGCGGCAGCGGCTTCTATATCGAGGAGAAACAGAGATTCTCTCTGTGTGTGCGTGTGTGTATATAGTTTTGTTCTCTCCCGCGGGGCGAATGGAAAAAAAAGTCTAGAGCAAAGAAACGGTAGAGAGAATTTTCACAACTGCGGTGATGAGAAATTAAAATGCGGATGAATGAAAGCGCGCGGATTCTCTTTTTGTACCTCGCGTTCGTTTTCTCTCCATCTTTTTTTCTTCAAACTTTCCGGTTAGCGCATTCTTTAATCTTATTAAAGTAATTGTGGACGATGGATGCGCGGCCTCGCTTTTCAGGCCTTTTCTCATTTGGTTTCTCCGCGCGGCGAGTGCAGCAACGGAGATGGAAAGCTGGTCAACACCGAATGGAACAAAATTTACTAGATTTTTAATTAAACTACCGGAATCTATGTAGATTCGTCGGCGCCGCGCACATGTGTATGTGTCTCTGTGTATGTGTATACGAATTTCAAAAAAAAATATT
Organism: Megastigmus dorsalis; assembly: GCA_900490025.1. Classification (NCBI taxonomy): domain Eukaryota; kingdom Metazoa; phylum Arthropoda; class Insecta; order Hymenoptera; family Megastigmidae; genus Megastigmus; species Megastigmus dorsalis. The sequence goes on from UELU01131434.1 coordinate 8,617, forward strand.
CTGGATTTCCGCTGGATTGATGGACAAATTAGTATTTACACGCGAATTACATCCACTTTCATTTCCAAAATGGAGCTATTATATATAGAGGTAAAAAAAAAACAAAAACTCTTCACAAAGTCGCAAAGTTCTCGTTTTATACGGCACACCGAAGAAGAAATGAAAGGTCATCCACGCGTGAACTAAATCGTCAAAGCTGTAGAATACCGTCGAAAAGTTTTTTAAAAAAGGGGGAGGGGGGGGGTGAAACACGTATCCCAAGTCCAAGCACATACACACACACAAACCGGTATAAAGAAGAGAGAGCGAGGCACTAATTAAAATTTTCCGCCATTGCCGAGAGGCGCGGGCAACGGAAATTCAATTAAGCCACCATAGAGGCAGCGTAGAAAAGTTCTCTCCTCTCTTGCGCCAACTTCATTCCTCTTTTGCATGGAGTGAGAGGAGAAAGAGTTGGCTGGCGTATGGAAGAGAGAGAGAGAGAGAGAGAGAGAGAGATCGGAAGGAAGGAAGGAAGGATATATACACGCGGCGGAGAGAAAACAGACAGCTCAATGTGGGTGTGGGACCAGTTGAAGTGATGAACGAGCTGCGAGGCGGTGTGTGCGCAAGAGCAACGAGTTACGGATAGTCGAGTGGAAAATTCGAGCGTTTATGATGTAGGTGAGCTTGTGTGTGGATGTTGGGCTTTTCGGGGATCGCCTTCGTCAGGTGCATTGGCTTGAACTGTACCGTTCGAGTGGCGCTGGACCTACTGGAAATATAGCGAAGTATTAGGAACAGCCATAATTCTTTACAATTGCGGTGTATATAAGCGCGCATATACAATTCTTTCTTGTATCTTTAAATTTAATCGTAGCATTATTATAATTTTCTATCTTTTTAACATGAAAACTTATCGGTTTAACGACATACTTTTATATTTGAAAAATGATTTTTTATTTGCATGCTTTTACAGCAAAATTAATCCTTGAAATAATGCTTTTAATCCGGGATTGTTGTTTTTGTCGTGAAAGAGCTCTTGCGTTTATCACAAAAGGATTATCCCCTTGTAACTCAAAAGGGCGTTTTTACAGTTTGCAATAATAAAAGTAGATCCTTTGAAATACATAAGATATTCATAGCGGATTCTTACCTTTTCAACCCATTATTATCACCATAATTCATCATCATCGTTTTTTACCGCGTTAAAAGATTTTACACTTACCAAGACGCTTAGAGACAATCACTCGACAACCCACACCATATAATTCACCATAAATTCACACCTTCGACTCCATAAAATCCCCTAAGAACGCGAAAATCCACCATTACGCATCCGCGCATACCCTCCTTTACATCAAAGCATAAAATCAGTAAAGTTCGAACTCTCGGCATCGCCAGCTCAAAACCGAGAGATACTCTCTCTCCGTCTACATAAAAATCTCTGCATTCACAATGCACACACTCTCATAGACATCGCCCGCGGCAGTTCGTGCACACACACACACACACACACACACATACATATATGACGCGCGCGCGACGCGTAACGACATTGATTTTTGCGCTCCTTCGCACACAAGGACTGTACCAGCTCCCAAGGAATAGATCCGGCAACTAGCATACATGAATACTGATTGCGCCTCGTGCGCCGAAAGCAAAAAGGGAGAGAGAAAGAAGAAAAGGGCCTGGAAGGTTCTTATGTCGCTCGTTTGCGACGGGAGAATCGAGTTTTGAATTAAGATGATGGCGAAATGCGTATAAGTGGTCTTTAAAAGGCTGCTCTCTGCGCGCGCTCTAAACGCTTTTTGACGGCTCGTGTAACACAGCGCGTTCTATGCTTGGAGAGCAACTTGTTCTGTAATTTTGCATTAGTGTGCTTACCAGGTAACATGGAATAATGAAATTTTTATCGATGTAATTTTCTTTAATGAAAGAAATCGTCAAAGGGCGTGTGCGCCAAATCCCTGGCAAATCCCTAATGAAATTTCGATCGGATGAAAAATCAACCAACAAAAGCTCGGCGAATCGTTGCGAGAAAAACTAGATTCTCTCATCAATAGCAGTAGCAGCAGCAGCAGCAGCAGCAGCAGCAACGGCTGCAGCAGCAAAAAAGACCGGAAAGCAGGAGGTGAAGGCGAAAGACAGAGTCGGAACGGAAGAAGAAAAGGAAATGGCCGGGGGTTAAAGCCAATCAACGAAAGTAAATGCGATATTAACTGCGAATATTATCGAGTCGCCGAGTGGGAGTGAGAAAGAGAGGGAGAGAGGGAGACAGAGAGAGTGGGAGATTCAATTTTCCACCCGTTGATGGTACGACCGAAGGCGCCGCTCTCTCGTCGTCGCCAAGTAGTCTGCTGCACTTCGACGAATCTACTTTAGCGCTCGCGCTCTCTCTCTCTCTCTCTCTCTCTCTGTCTACGTATCCACGCGCGCGAGAGTTTGCCGAAGTAACCGTTTGCCGATGCAATTAAATTACCTGCGAGAGATGAAAATGTCAGCTTTCGTGTAGGGAGACGAGAAAGCAAAGTGACGTAATTGCGTTACACTTTCGGTTCCTGCGTTATCTGAAATTTATTGTTCATAATCGTGGAAGATATACGCGGAGCAGCGCCAAACTTAAAGGCCTTCGCGCCGTTTATGAATCCCATTGGGTTCGCGGGAGCCGGAAGCTCTTGCGGGGTTATTAAGTGCTTATTTTCGTTTGTGCTCCGCCGCTATTAATGAATCCGTTCGTTAAAGTTTGTTTTTGCCCACAAAGTCGATTATTAATGAAAGGACAAAAGTATTATTTCAAAGTGAAGGTAATCGAATGGAACAGAATTGTTTTAGCTATACGAAATCAGTAGAAAATGTACATATATATATATATTTAAGCATTAAAATGAAAATTAAAACCAATGCATATTTGGGAGATTGATGTGAGCGAACGTCATGAGAGAATATGGTAGACTCACAATCAGTCATTTATTTTCTCCGGTAATTCTTAGATTGGGATTTGAGCAATGATTTACAAATAGGTTAATAAATTATAATTCAAGTCCAATCAACGCAATTAATCGTCATTGCGAGCACACGGCCAATATCAACGTTGATAGATTGAAGAATAATTTCGAAATTCCATAATTCATTCCGCATGCGCAGCATCCCCATCTGATTAATGAATTTCCGCCAAATGAATTTCCGATATACCCATGCACTTGTCATGCTCGCACTATATGACGTGTACGGAGCGCGAGATGATTTAAAATTATTCAAAGAGAGGTTCAGTTTTGTATTTTATTACAGCAAAATTTCGTGTAATTCTAAAAAAATTTTTATGAGTTAAAATTTGATACACTACCGAGAGAAGTACATTTGTGTGCAATTTTTCAAGTTCATCATCTTCCCAAATGTAAATACACAATAAATCAGGCACGCTTTATTTCAACGTCGCTAAATATCTAATGAATAATATTATGAGGAGCCAAGAGAATCTCTGTAAAATTATTTGCTCGTGTGTCCCGAGTCTTTTCCAGAGAGGAGCTATTTTTGCGCGCTCGTCTTCGCCCTAAGAGCACCCATGAGCAAACAGCGGAAAAGAATAAAAATACAACGACACCTATATCCGAGAGAGCGACAGAGAGAGAGAGAGAGAGAGAGAGAGAGAGAGACTTCACTTCCAAAAACACGGGCACGCGCTCTCCGTGGCAGGCTGTGAGACGCAAATATTAGTCAGCATCCAACTTATTTATGCCAGCTCCAAATTATTCGCCTGCCAACGGGATTCTCTCGAGTAACGTATATCCATGTAATAAGATGCAAAATAATGAAGCTGAAAATAACTACGAATTTTCTGAATTTCCTAATTTTACAAGTCAAGTTAGAATTAACTACAATTTAACCATTCACAACGAATGAAATTTAACAATAAGATTCTCATTGAACAATAACAAAATAAATCAACATCACTCATTGTCCTACTTTGTTGATAATTATTCCACTGTTCAAAAGTACACAAACATAACCTGAATCCACGTGAAACCAAGAAGCTGCTCGGGGTAATAAGTACACAAAATGCTCATGTCTTGGCTCTCACACACGCGTTATCTGCTGCATCTCCAGCCGCTCACACAGCCCCTCGTTCCCCACGTCCAAATTTAGCCAGAAAAAGACAGTACCGCCGGACGCGCACGCAGCAAACGATGCGTCAAGTCAGCTGCGCCGTGCCTCGCTCTCTCCTTTAAGCAAGTTTCAAAATGCGATGAGCTATACCGCGCTCAAAGACGCGACAAAAAGAGGAAGAGGAACAAGAAGAAGAAGAAGAAGAAGGAAAGGAGTTGGTAAAGAGCGAGGGAAAAGTTTCCATGGCTCCCAGGTGAATTTCCTATTGAGACAGAGAAAGAGAGAGAGAGAGAGAGAAAGAGAGGTGTGCGCCACTTTACCAATCCGTGCGGTGAAGGGAATTTTTCCTCCTTTGATGATTCTCATGCCCCTGTGCATCTTTTAGGGAGACGCGTGCCTCGAATCTGACAGGAAGTTCGTTATTGTAGATATATATCTTTATGTGCACAAGTTTAAAGAAATTTTAATTAATGCGCAGAATCATTGGTAGCGTAGACCAATTTGGAATGCACTTCTATAGGTAATTCTATAGGAACATTGCAATTAGCAGAATGACGCGACCAATAAATAAGTAGTGAATTATATTAATAATTACCAAGGTTTTATTCAATTTCATAACTCTCAAACCAATCAAATGTTTTGTCATAATATACAATCATATTGATTCACGTAGCAAAATCTGCGCTATCGGTTCATTCGACCGCTGAACTTTGTGAAATTAATTTTAATCTACTATACGTAAATGTTCACGCCACGACATCTCCATTTCCCATTCACATCCAATAATCGGTCAACGGCGCCCAAGCAGGATTCCGATCTAAAATATCTGCATGGAGACGGAAGTGGCAAGGGTCTACACGAGGACGCGCTGCTGCTCTTTTTGCAAAGTTGTACTACACGCTCCATCGGCTAGACGCCGGATTATAAGCAAGAGAGCGTGGAATCCCGAGTGCCAGGGATGCCTTGACGCTTATATATTCTGCGGCAAGTATGTGTATGTGTGTGTGCGTGTGTGTGTACTGCAGTCTGGGGCCCGTGTGTCTCTGCACTGCTGCTGAAAATGGAGATATTCGTCCGGACAGGGAATGCACACCATAGCAGTTTGTCTCTCTCCCAAGAGAGAGAGAACTTGTTTTTTCAAAATAGAACTAACGCGTGCGCGGCACAGGCCCTTTGTACACGCGTGCGATGGGGGAATTCTCCGCTTTTATATTCGACTACATTTTATTGTGGCGCTCGCGCGCCGCGCGATGCGTGATGCTTGCATCTGGATAGTGGGATATAAAGTTTGCATTCGCTGGAAAGTTGGTGCTCGGCTGCAGTTTCAGTTGTCTGTGGTCGTAACCAAGTATTGTTTTTCTGATAAACCTACTTTGAGGAGATGAAATCTCTATTTTTTTTTCTTGTATGAAAAGCAAGCTTATAGCGTTTGTATATGCAGTTATATCAACAACCTTTTATTGTACAATCAACTATGTTTTATCTTACTTTATGAATTGCAGTTAAATTTCAAAATCAATAAGAATATTCAATCTGGTTCAGAGAGATCAAAATTCAAACAGTTACATTAAGCCCATTTAGACGAACAGTTTTATTTCTATCTTTCTCAAACATTGGTTTACATTTGATGTCAATTCAGCGTTCACTTCTCGACAACTCTCAATTAGTCCATACCACGTATCCATCAATAATAAATCCTCGGTCCTTCGACCCAGTACTTAATTAAGTCCAATTATCTGGAAGGTTCGGCAGCAATGCCATCAGAAAACCCATCTACAGGGTGCCAATAAAACTTCAGCTAAATCCAGGACAAACTATTAACCCTAACAACGTCTCGCTCATCGCGCTTCAATCTCGATTATCCACTCGAATCCGCAACAGCATCAGATCTCAACGCAATATCCACCAGGAGCGCCCCAGCCATAAACACTACATAGCCAAAATCACGATTAAAGCTATCCCTTACAACGTCCTAAAATTTCCGGACAACCCTCGCATAAGGCAACAGCAGCAGCTCGTCTTATCGTGAAATCGCCCATCATCCAGCCGAACGGCTGTATACCCCAGACTAAGACTTATCAAAGCGTGAAATTCGAGCGCCAAGGGACTCGGTATAAAGTAAAGCATCTCTCTTTCACTCACTCTGAGGACGTCAGATGGATCGACAGGGCAAAAAAGGAAGAAGTAAAAAGGGAAAAAAGGAGTGGACTCTGTGTGTGTCGCGCAAACTCAAACGGGATACATACGTGCAAAAGCGGTAAAGTGATGCCATGGGGATTTTACGCAGTTTGGGGGCTTCCGTATGTGTGGCTCTGTGTATATGTGTGGGTGTGTATGTGCAAGAGCCGAGGCGAGCTTACAAAACGGACGACTGATTGGATCCGTCGTCGGGTTGACGCGGCGCAAGGGATCAACGACGGATCATCCGTCGCCTAGTGTAAACGCCCTGGCATACGTTGTGCTTTATATATATATATATATGAATGTGTAGTATAGGAGAGAGAGAAGGAGAGAAAGTGAAGAGGTGAAAAATAAAAGAGCTAAAAGAGTCATGATGCCGGTGAGAGCGATGTGCGTTCCGTTATTTTCTCGCCTTTTCTCGTCATTTTCCGGCTCTCTTGTGTGAACGATGGCTGGCGACACCGGAAACGATCTTTCTTCATCGTTCTTCTTCTCTTCTGTTTTTTTTTTTTTGCTACATCGATGTCCGGGGATGCAGTTTTTTTTTGCATTGTACTTTCTTGTTATTTTCGTTTCTTTTTTTTACTGCAGATTGTTACCGATACAAAAAGTGGATGTTTCATGACGTTTTTCTTTTCGTTTTGACCGATCACGGAAAGCATGTATAACACAGGATTTACTTGTATCGATCAAGGGACTGTTTTGGGATGTAAAGAATCTATAAAACGATCAATTGAACTTTTTAAGTAATATAAAGGATTTACATTCTTATAAAGTTTTATTTTAAAGATGTATATATTCACACGTTAATATTTTTTGCTAGAGCATCTCTTTAACGTTGCATTGAATTAATTTATAGAAATTTTTACTTTAATAGAATGGAATATTCATTTTCTATAGATCGAATATCTCCTCTACAGATATTTTAGGAAGGTTACAATATTTTTTTATTCTAAAATATTTATTGTGTATAATTTAGGGGTACTAATGATTGTAATTTGATGACTTGCTAACAATTTGGACTTTCATAAAATCGAGAATACGGATTAAAATTAAGCTGTTCAGACAAACATTGTATACAAATACTTATATTGGCTGTAGACTACGGATTAAATTAATGAGTGGAATATAAAGAGCTTCTGTTAAAATTGCTTCTTGATAACTTGTTACGATAATGAAGTTGCAATAGAATTTTATGTCAAGTAATTAGAAAAAAATTTTCGAAACTACTTTTAACCAAAACGTCCTTTCATTCCTGTGGAATTCAAAATTCCAGTCCTAACTATAAAATTCCCCTCGATCATTTTACAGTATAGTTCTGCATTCGGATAAACACTTTCCCACCCGTTATATACCGATAATATACAATTTCCAGAAGCTCTTACAGAACGATGCATTCGTCACGTTGGCTTAGTATTTGCGCGAGTCTAGAGGGATGGAGGAAAGGGACGCTTTGCACGAGTACATCAAAGAAACTACGCGCCTGCGGCAATCGTCGTTGTCTCTCTCCCGGTTTCTTTTCTTCTCACAAAGCTGAGCGCGACGCGATTAAACAACGAAGTACACATCCCCTCTCTTTTACATCACTTGTTCTTTCATTAAAACGCGCGCGAGCTCATTTTTTTTCGACAATTGTATAGGTCTCTTCTTTTTCTCGAATTGTTTAGAGGGAAATGCGTTTTCGGGAGATGAATTTTTTGGCTGCTTTGAGCTTCGCGCTGGTCCAGGGGGAATAGATGTGGAATTTTTTAATTCGCTGCCGCTTCGTTGCGCCCCACAAGTTTTTTATGAGATGAGATGCGGGGAACGTATTGATTCGGGCCTGGGGTACAAGTGTACTCAGTTTATAGGAAGGTTTTCACTGGGCTGTGTTATGGATTGCTGGTTTACATGGGTCGTTGCGACTGATGGATCATTTCATCCAATGGTGGATATATTTCTTTATTGGAATTGCTTGTGTGTTGCTGTACAAGTGATTTATACCCCGTCGTTGTTTGTGGGAGTTCTCGGAAGTGTACGAGAATCGCTGGATTGTGCGAATATGCTTTGGAACTTCGGAAATTCTTGCTAACGATTCATTCTTAGCAATATTTCATAGTCTCTGGAGATGTGATACTTGGATTGATTTGTTTTGGCAAAAAAATTTCTCATTATTTCCGCTCCAGTTGCCAAACACAAAGCAATAGACAATTCCCTCGAAACAAAACCTTGTATGCACACAGCACGACCTGCTTACAAGCACAGAGCGGGGGATCCATCAGCGCGCTAATTAACTCGTGTCCAATCGGTAAGACACTACTCGAAATCATCAGTGCACGCATGAAAAACACGCCTCTTATTTGTCAAGCTCATATATACCCGCAACCCTATCCCCAAGACAAAAAGCATCAGCAGCGCGGCATTATATATCTGTAGTGCACAAACGTAGCGCTTTAATTAATGTAATAACGCATGCTCGCATACGAGATTTCTCGGAAAGGCTTCGTTAAAATTTTCGCTACGGGCGCGAGGGAGGGGGGAGCAGAAAAGACTTGCACAACGATTCGCCGTGAGTTATTCTTAGAAGATGAAAGGGAAACCGTACGTTGAGAGAGAAAGAGAGAGAGGGGCGTCGTGATCTCTTTTTCCAATATCCCAAGGGAGAGGGAGAGAGAAGAGATGAGAGGGGAGGAGCGCAGCACTGAAAGTATAAGGTGTGCTTAGACTCGAGCTGTGTTTTAAGCATTGCAATATATATATATATATATATATATAGTGAAGAATGTGTATCGCTTTTGATATTTTAAGAACGGCACGCGTCACGAGGGGGGCATGAAAGCCTTTTTTCCTTTTTTTTTCTTTCCCCCCTCCCCATCTCTCTCTCTCTGGCTTTAAAGTAATTTCGTCTGAACTGTGTGTGTGTGCTGAGTGGAAGTGCAAGGGAGAGAGTCTGATCGATGCCGATGTAACTACGCGGTATCTGCATTTTTCGTGGGAAATGGGATTTTTTCCAATTTTATTCGGCACACAGCATAGTTATGTTGACAGATGTGAACAGCTGACTACTAGACAGCGCCGATTGAATATATATTGATATGCCGTTGAGATTGATGAGTTGGGAAGAGTATGTGAGAATAACGGCTGTGTAAGTGGATCGTGAAAACTATTTGAAATTTCTATGAAATTCTTATAATATTAAATTTTATAGGTGATATCCCAATTAAAAGTAGGTAAATATAATTTAATACAGTTCTCTTTATTTGTAACCACAGTAGAGCTAAAAACCTCAAAACTTTGCATAATAAAATAAAATAAATAAAAATAATGCAAAATTAAAGTGGTTGCCCTAATAAAGCCCATTATTAGTACTCAAAACGTTCCTGCATTACAGCGACCGGAGCAAAGCGGATAATGCACCATCTCGCGTATAACTAACGTCCTAAGTAAAAGAAGCGAGAAATTCTCACCTAAAAAATTCATAGAGCCAGGCAAATTGCCCTTCCGACAATGCAAAAAGCCGAGGTGCATTAAGAGAGAGAGAAAGAGAGAGAGAGAGAGAGAGAAAAGGTTCGAAGAGGCGAAAATAATTTATTAGCGATACGGCACGCGTATATATATATATATATATAGAGCAACCATTGCGTTCGATGCAGAGAAAAAATCGACGAGAGCAAGAGCGAGCGAGAGAGAGAAAAAGAGAGAGAGAGAGAGAGAGAGAGAGAAAGAGAAAGAGAGAAAGAAAGAGAGAGAGAGAAAGAGAGAGAGAAAGGGATAGAGAGGAAAAAGCGACAACTCCGAGAGGGTGTGTACGCGCCGTAGAGAGAGGAAAGCAAAGTGCTCGCTGCGTTCCGTTCTCGAAAAAAAGGAGGAAGGAGTCCTGGCTTCATGTACTTTTCTTTCTTTCTTCTCTCTCTCTCTCTCTCTCTCTCTCTATCTCTCTCCCATGCGTTCTTTCATTATATTAGAGGCTGCGTGCACGCACTGCGTCTGCCGATTGTACGCGCACCGAACACGTGTGCAGCAGCGTCAAAAGTGCTTTTTTCTCTCTCTCGTTTCCCGAATCTTTTTTCTTTCTCTCTCAGCGATGCTCTCGGCTGCTGTAGCCCTCCTCCCCACGAATATATTCACCTCTTGCACTCGTTTTTATTTTCTTCCTTCGCTGCGTGTGTGCCTTTTATCGTTGGACTTTTGTAGACGTAAAACCAGGCCACGTGACCTATAAATTTTCTTTCTCCGCAAATATATGTAGGCGATGGGATTTTAGCGAATCGACGGGAGGATTCTAATGCACTTCTTCTTTCGCTGCTAGAAAAAAGTGGAACAAGCGATGCGAGTTATGGGATTGTTGACCTTTCTCCTCCCTGTTATTTTTACGTTTTGCTTCAAGAGTTGAGCGTGCAGTTGCGATAATTACGCGTGGATGAAAACTCGAGCGAGCGTTTGTAGATTAAGGAGATTCTATCGATACGTAAGAAATCAATCACGAAATTCGCTGAATTTGACAAGTGCAGTCGATATATATATATGTATGTATTCACCGAACATAACCTTCGCGTAAATTGACTTTTTAAAAGAAAAATATCTTTTAACTCATTAACAAACCTATGAATGATCATTTTTCAAGGTGCTATACATTGTTTATTAATTTTTCTGTCACTGCAATTTTTGTCAAGAAAATCTCAATGTGAGTTAATTTAATATCGCGATAATAAAATAACTCCTCATATGAGACAATGCTAAAATTGAAAGAATAAAAATATTTTTTTCTCGCTTCTGAGGGCATGTAGCCTCAAAAAAATTTCACATTAATTTTTTTAGGCCTTTATCTACGAACCTGTAAATTTTCATTAAAATCTCAATGTTAGATAGGTTATCGGTAGAACCTCCTGAAGTGAGCATTTTTTTATGATTCCTACGGGTCCTTTCAATCCTGGATATGAGAATCAAATTGAATGCGCAGGTTGAGTTTCTTTTGCTTTAGAAAGAAAAGCTTGTGCATGTACAAAATTAATTTATAAATAATCAACTCTTCCTCTATATATGTAAAATCAATTGTCACGATTTAAGAATTAAGGGTTTATATTTTAAACTCAATATGTATCGATATCGCGTAGCCTTCGCCAACTATAAATAGGGTCGTTTAACACCCAGCAAACGTTTCCCCACTGTACTTGGTAATTAAAAAAATGACAATAGCGCGCAATTCGGGCGTGGCGCGTGGCGCAAGATAAACGAGCTGCTCTCCGTCAGTGTGTAAAATGTAACCAAACCCCTAAGACGTTGACAAAATACAGGCGCGTAGAGGAAAAAAAAAAACGAGAAGGAAGTTCTCTCCTGGGCGCGAGCGCCGAATTAATCATCCTCGCGCCAGTCGTCGTGTACGCGCGATTAAAGGCTCGCGTTTCTTTTATTATTCTTACTTTTACCCGCGAGTAGATTAAACATTCCCTTATACGCTTCCCTTTCGCTCCCCTTTTTTCCCGTAATTCTGTTGACGGATAATTAGGTTTCGCGAGGTGCGTAATTGCGGCCGCGCGGTGTAATTAATTTGTAATTGATGTTGTGCTGCATGTGAATGGGGGATGATTGACTGTTCCTGGACATGTTATGTTTCGGTTGAAAATACAATGGTAGACGAATGGTGGGGTGAAAAATGCGATGGTCCGACCACTAATAGATCTATCTAAAATACATAGATATTACTATATGCGATAATGGATTGTTCAGTTTTGATGTACAAAGCTTTAATTTATCGAAAAATCTTATTGAAATAAAATTAGCTTGATCATTGAATTTGTCACCGTTTGAATTAAAACGATAAAGTGAATTAATCTAAAGCATTTAAAGACACGTTAATAATAATGAATAATTTGAAAAAAGATAGGAAACCAGATTGGCAACAAGTATTATAAGCTTAACAACCCTTCATCCAACCCATCATCCTGTACAACCTATAACAAGCCTCCACAGCAAGACAAAAAAGAAAGTGCAGACACAGAGCAAGCGTACATATTCCAACGATTTCCCGTCAGACACTAGACGGATTTCGCCGTAGCTCTCGCGAATCGAACAATTTCGATTAAGAACTGTCGATATTTTTTATCCGCGCGCTGCAGCGTAGCAAAGAAATGCAAGACTCCGCGCGGTAAAGGGTGAAGGGGGAGGAGGGCAGAGAAATATGTGGACAGAGGAAGCGAGTGCACGTAATGTATCTATTTCCGCGGAGTTCGGCGTGTATGATCGATTCGACGTCCGACGTTATACCACACGTGCATGCACGAGATGATATGTGTGTGGCGTGTAGCTGCAGGAGGTCGAAACGTACCGTACGTTCGACGAATTGAGAGCTTCTATATGGGTTTTACTTTTTCTCTCGCGCTCCTCTTTTTATTTTGCTCGAGTGGATCGGGATTCGCCTTCTGAATATCGTGTTAGCGCTGCTGATGGCTTTCTTGCTGCGATACACGGGTGAACTGACAAATCACTGGATATAGAACTCGGAGGTTGATGCGAATGTAATAAGGGAGATAATTTTATTTGTTAGCAGTGGAAAAATTATGATATGCTGTAATTTACGAAGAGAATGGTTTTATTATTCTATGATGGATTTAAAACTTGGAACATGAATCGCCGAATTTCGATTTAATTCCAATGTCGTAGGTTTTCGTGAAATAGTGGGAATATGAGATTTTGCAGCTGCATGAGTTTACGACTGAATGGAGTAGATTTTAGAAGATGTTTTATAGTGATTACAAGAATCCATATATATTCGATTGACTGGTGTTGATTTACATTTAATCACTATTTTACTGCGAGGCCATAAAATCAAGATTGTAAACACAAGTAATATAAGAGCTGCTGGAGTTTACATGCTTTGGTTCTTACAAGAGTATTGTACACTAAAAATTTAATCTCTTTACTGTGTAAAGTATTCCTTCCCTTTTGACTCTATTAATAAAGCCTACAGAAACCATCCAAAAATGTAATCTATTTTCAGTTTTAAAACAAAAATTGTAACAATGCATTAAATAACTGATTGATTTAAGGAACTCTAAATTGGATGTGCAGATTTAATAAATCTATTTTTTAATATGAGGGCAAATATACCGCGATACACCGTTAGCTGGCTTTGCAATCAGAAAAAAAATTGATGAACTCAATCAAATGCACGCAGACAGAAAATAAACACGTAAAAGGTTTAAAAATAAATTGCGCTGGTGAAACCGATCAGAAAAACTAGCGCAACGGCAGAGAATAAAAAAAACGAAATACGTGGGCATTGTAAAAGAGATATTTACTTATAGATCGAAGTTGGTCTGATAGTAAAATGCAATGAATTTAAGAAATCCTGTGCCTGGATTAATTAACAGTTGCATTATTTTTAAACATTATTAACTTCAAAAATCTAGTTTAGTTAATGTGAACTGAAAATACAGCATAAAATGATTCTTATATTTTTCTACTTTTACCCTTCTTATTAATGATTATTATTCTAGAATGAATTCGTTATTGCGAGACGTTTATCACAAGTGATATTACTTTCTATATATACTGCATATTGTGCTTAAAAGTAATACGTTTTGTCAAAAATATGAAAAATGGGCCAAGATTTTGTTCAAAAAACTACTTCGCTTTTTAAATTAGCCTTCAAATCACACACACCCCGTATTTTTTATTACACATAAATTGAATAGTATAACTGTTGTTTTCCAACAAGAAATAAAACTGACTTAAATAGTTGGAATAGAATTATTTCCATCTTTCAATGCTACTAATACTTAAGTTACTCTCTAATGGGTTTCAATGTTTCCTTATTGTTAAAAAAAATTTCTAAATTATGCCATCGATCTTATGTTTACTGGAATCATTTTCTATCACATAAATCGACTGTAGTTTCATACAAAATTAGTGGGAGCGAGAGTATTTTTTTCTTGAGATGAAACGCTTCTTTTGAGCACTTTCGATACATAATTTTATACATTTGTTGTAACCAATCAATATTTTTTAGCAAGTCATGCTTAGAAAGTCAAACGTAAGCGATAAATGATTAGATATAATTCTTTGCAGTTATTTGAAATTAAATTAAAAAGATTATGAATTTTGTTGTGTTTTGGACAATTTAAATTGAAGGACAAATAATACTTCTTTCTAAAGTGACTTTGACATAAATTGCAAATAAGGAATTAAAAATGATAATAATACAGTAGCGTCTAGGCTGCATTTATTTGAAGCTCAATTTTCAGTTATAGCACAAGGTATATAAGTATACATAATAATATTGTCTTTTTAAACTTACGTGACAAGGAAAACTTAGTCGAGGAAAAACTTCCGCATAACTCACCTGCAAAACAAAGAGAAAAAAAGAGAGTTAGATACGCTGCTTGAGCATGAAGTTTAAAGTAGTAATACTACCAGATATCATGGCACATAAGCAGAAATCATATTTTTTTCCTTACAAACTCTTATCGCTGAGATTCTAAAACCTTAAAAACTAAATTAAAGCAGAAGTCGCTGCAAAAAAAGCCCCAACTTAGGCCCGTGCCGAAAGAACGAAACAAAGTCATAATCATCAACATCCGAATCTCGTCGCGCAAATATAGATAAAGCTCAAACAAGGGCAGGGAGAGGCAGCGGCGGATAAGTATACAGCAGGAAGCCACCGGTGCAAAAAGAAAATACGTCACGAGACATGTCGTGCGACGCGGCAGTACGTCGTCGCGCAAAATACCCTCTTCTGTATATATGTATATGCACACGCGATCGCGATCCGTGTCGCCGCCTTATAAACTCGACGCAGTCCATCCGCGCAGTAAATATATCCGCGATGCACGCGTTCAACGCTGTACACCAGGGTAAATACGATTAAAGACACACCGGCGCATGTGTGCGTGGGTGTTCTCGTACGACGACGCGTTTACCCGGCGATACATTCGCAATTTACGGTGGCGAGACTTTCTCGTGTGGCGGGGCTTTTTATGAAGGATTCCATTTAGTGGTCCCTTTATTCCGTTTATATTATCAGATGATAAAGTATGGTGTAGGTGTTTTTTGCGATAAGTTGCGTTTGTTGCTGCGACGCATGACTACGGCTGTACCCTTATGGAAATGCTGATTTTTTAGTCTAAATTATCAATGTACTATTGAGAACTGTATCGGTTTTTAATAGTTCAATAGTTATTTTTCAAGTTCCAATTATAAACGTAGCATTCTACTTATACACATTGAATAGTTGACTCAGTACATTCAGATAAATTGCAAAAAGACTGAGGTGTAATGAAACCCATATTGAAATAAAAATATTTCTTCTTATCACAATTTTAAAATCCACTAGACCCTGTTAGAAATTTTCACGATTTTATCGCGATAAAATCGTGAACTTTTTAACGATTCGCGATTTTTTCGACCAATTTATAGCTAATAATATCCGAAAAACGACATTATTCTGCTGATAAAAAAGACTAATTTATCGTGAAAGTAAATAGTAAATATTAATTAGTAATATATAAGTAGTATATACGTGCATAAAATATGTAATATAGGTTAGTAAATATTT
>UELU01131435.1:0-25802 GCA_900490025.1 Megastigmus dorsalis
TATATATATATATATATATATATTTTATTTAATTTCTTTCAAATACATGCGATTCAGCAGGACGATCGATACTTTCGCAATCGCGACTTCTGTGAACGGACGCCTATCGACGGCATTCAAAAATGCAGCTACACTTTTCGAGCGTATAGAGAGCGTCAAAACGCAAGCTCTCGCGGGTGCACGCAGCACGCAACGGTTTATAACCAGCCAGCCAGCTGCGCAGTCCTCGGATTTATCACTGGCATTCCTGCAGCTCTCACATATTTTGCGCAAATAGATATCGAGCGATAAAACACTACTTTGATACGAATGGATTGCTATGTTCTTAGCTCTATTACGAGAATGCGAACCCGCGTCACGTTCGATCGTCTTTCCGGAACATTACACTTCCTCTGTGAGTCGCGCGATAACGAATGAACATGAACAATGTGGAAATGTCTCACCGAGAGAGAGAGAGAGAGAGAGAGAGAGAGGACGTTACTCTTTTACTCGCCGTTATATAACCCATGAGTCCTCTCGATTCTCTATACTGTATAAATGATTCAATAAAGGTCCATTGCATTCACCAGATGGAAGGAATTTTCGAGGAATAACACCGGGTCTTTAATTTCTTTTCGCCAACTTATACAATTCGGATTGCTGCATCACCTGTTTACGATAAGCATTGCGGTTTAGAGAATAAAACTTGTCTTCTTGGAGTTTCGCAACTCTTTAATTCTGCGCCGCAGCGCAGTGAAAACTGGTGAACCTAATACATACATATACAATGTGCACATGTATATATATTTTAATCAACTGTAGAGGATTTCGGGCCGGTATGAAAAAAAGAAGAACGCGCGAGAGAGTTGGTACGTACCAACTTTTCAAATATCCCGCCGCCGTCGCACGAGTAAAAGGCGCGCACATATGCAATATAGTTGCGGTGGCAAAATTAAAAAGTTTAGCATTCGGCGCCGTGAGACGAGCTCTCTTTCTCTCTCGCTTGCTCACGCTTGCTCTATATACAGCGCCGTCCGAAACTAATGAACGAGCTTACAATATTTATTTGCCGAAAATTGCATCAACCGCGTTCGCTTGACGAAGTTATAATCACAGCGCAAACGGTCCGTCAATCGGCCGAAATTTCACCGAATATATACCTCGCAGGGTCCAAAAGTGTCTGGTAGCGATTTAGAAAGGAGGAAGGAGAGAGAGAGAGAGAGAGAGAGAGAGAGAGCTTATCCTTGCTCTCGGCAACTTTGGCCGAGACGCTTGTCCCGCTTACCAAGTGCATTACCTATCCAGTGGAGACGGCGGCGCCGGTGCGAGAGAATAATCTTCGCTGGAAATCTACCGCGAAAATAGGGTCTCTCTCTCTCTCTCTCTTTCTCGTCCGAGTGGACATGCCGGTGGATAGTAGTGGTAGCGGGTAGTAAGAGGGGCGCGCAGTAGTCACCTAACCTGGATGAAGTATACCGCCCGTGGGAAATCTTACAAGCCACTGTACTCGTTTTGGACTTGGTGTATATACACTCTTGCAAAACTTAAATCACGTGCAATATTTTGCGCGCGGCGAACTATCCTACTGCAGCCACCTTCTGCACTTTCTTTTTACGGACTGTGCAGCTTCTCGAGCGCACGCGGCCCGTATATATACCTACGAGCTGAATCCGTCTCTCTTCTAACAAATTGCCGAGCGAGATAATTTCTTGTATGCGCGTAGCTATTCTTTTTTCTCTCCTAAACTTGCTTATTTTGTTTTCGGATCGGTTCGCTTATTTCGAATCGATATACTTATTTGTCTTGTGCGAACAACGTTCGACTCGCTCTTCTATCGCTTAACTGACTTTTGTCTGCATTTATCACTTGCGAAGTATGTTATACGATTGAATCAGCTATCTACAGCCAGAAACATTTTTGAATCTTGAATATAAATAATTTATTTCTTCCCTACGATTCGGAACGATAAATAATTAGGCACGCTGGAGTAATCGTGTCTTTCAAATTCCAAATTATTCCTTCGCGAATCTCCAATAACGGAAGCCACAAAATTACGCTCTAATTACTCGCTAATCTCCTGTGACGAAGGAAAAAAAAAATAAAAGAATCCGCGAGCTATATCCACGCGCGGCTTGGTCAAGGACCAAAAGCTTACACCGGCACTAGCCGCGCGCTCCCTAAGCCGAATTACGGCTTTTTACACAGCGCCATCACCGCCGCGGCCGCCGCGGGCCTCAGCTTTTATGCATCGCTAATAATACAATTGCACACCGGTTAAAAAGCCAAAGCCACAAAGCGCGCGCACCTTGTCCGATCCTCTCTCACCCTCCCTTTCTCTGAATAGACCGCAGAGGCCGCCGACGTATATAGAGAGAATTACGCAAAAAGCCGAAAGGCTCGAGCCAACTTATGCACGCGCGCGCCCGCCGTTCGTGCCTTATTGTAGACCGCTACTGGAAAAGCGCACCGCACACACACGCGCGCGCGCGCACACCTCTTACGTATTATGTATTATACGCGGACGCTTTGTTCGGCCGGGCTTAGCGGCTGCCACGAGTGAGGAAATTAAAGCGCGTATACCGGCGAAAGCCGCGCTGCGCACCTCATTATTCAACGCTTATAAAGCCTCTATAAGCAGATTGGCCACGAGAGTTGGCCCATACGATTTTGGGGCCTCGCGAGGCTTTTTTGCGTGCACAGAGGGAATTTGCCGATGCGTCCAGTCAATTTGAGCAAATAAATTTAATTGACTGCTCCGCTCAATGATTTCATTGAATAGAGTAGCTGGATTATATCATTTTTTGATAATAATTTGTAAGAAAACCATTGCTGTAAAGTCATCTTACGTTATGTCAGTGGCTGTATACTTATATATAAGTTATGAGTACCAAATAGGTTTGTACAACTTACGACGGTAATTCCTTGTATAGATATATGTTAGAACACTATAAATTATTACACGAATCGCGTAACCTACTTTGCGATGCTTGTCCAAAAGTTTAGAATGACTGGTAAGCCTAAACGGCCACAATCGACTGTCCGCCTCCCTTTGAAGTTTCTTTTGTGAAATTCCTTTGACTCACAGTTTTTAACTTTCGAGAATTTCTCGCGCTCGAAACAATTTTCGCAATCAAAAAGCTTCTTTTCCCATATTTAAACAAAGTTATAAAGCAATCGACTTGAAAAATACTTCTTTTATTTTACGTTTTATCAACAATCAACGATTATTATTAATACCTAACTATTACCTGCCATTGATCAATTTGCTGTGCATACTATCTTGGATTTATGTACTTTAGGTGATGAAGTAGCTTTAAAAGCAGTCTATAATAATCTTGTAGAAAAAGGTCGACCGCATGCAGTGTAGAAAAAAGTCGGGTGTCTGCGCAAACAAGCGAAATGCTCGAGGCTGCACTTAAAAAAGCCGCAAGCAAACTTTCCTCGGTCTCTGCAAAGCTTCATTCTAACAACACGAGCTCAATTACGTATAGCTCACTCGCTCGATCGATTCCATGAACGGAACACATACACACTTTTTGCCGAAAATTATCCCACATTAGAATCATTTAACTTGCATTAGTTGTACGAGCTCTGGAATTAGTATTATTATGCAAATTACAGACAGAACAAAATGTGATTTAGAAAAACGTTATTATTAATAGGTTTTATTAAAATGTTAAAGAATAGAATATTGCATAATTAATTATATTAATACTAAATAATTATACGAGAATGCATAATTATATTTGGCTGCGTATCTCTAAATTTAACTAATGATATACTGAATAATATTACTGATTTATTTTGCTTTTATATAGGATGGATTAGCATTTATAAAGCACTGATTTTTAAATTTCCATTAGTTAAAATGTTAAATATATAATTCCTTCGTCGTAAAGCCGTGTGTTATTACACTGAAAATGTTCATATTTGTAAGAATTAAATATTTATGTATATTCCACGCAGTCGCACAACAGAACATAAATAACTGCAATTAAACGAATTTATGGTCCGTATATGAAATAGGCTTTGCTTGGCAAATTAAAAAAAGATAATATATTACGGCGTAACAAGATTTGTTAAATCTTTTCAAGCAGATAAGCATTTACTGCTGCAATAATAGAAAGCGGTACTCTATGCTATTTTTGCGTCGTACATCATCCGCAGTTAAATTATCTTGACACTTTGTATTTTTGTATACGTTGAAGCGACGAAGTATACGCTTGCATATAAGATTTAATTTTTAAGCTTAAAATAACATAGTTTGTGATCTTTGTCATCGAGCTCTTTCTACTGAATCTTAAGTCAAATGATGAAAAACTACTTGTTATACATATAATCTTAGTCTTTGCAATGTTCATAGTTCTTTATATGGTTATGCAAAAGGTATTATTTTTCTAAATTACCCTAGTATTTGAAATAAAACATAGTATTTTCTGTAACTAAAAAGTTCTTTTCACAAAATGCAGAAACGCGTGCGCGCGCACCTCCCGTACGATCGTAAATTCCTCGAACCTTGCAAGCAGCCCAACTAACCGTAACACCAATTTGATCCATCTCGTGAATTAATCCCTTAAAACCTGAATCCACATACGCACAACTGCAAAGTAAGCCAAAATAGAAAAAAGAAAAAAGAACAACCAGACCCAAACGCTAATCAACGCGCTGGTGATAAACGTTTCGCTCCTCGGTCGACACGCGCGCTAATTGGCATTTCACGGCGGTGCGACGCGATTAGTTAATATTCGCGCGCATTCGTATAAGCGACGACGAACGCGCGTGTATATAGGCGCTTCGACGTGTGCCGCTTCCCCGCGTTTTACCTACCCCCTCCTTTTCCCTCCTCCCGCCGCCGCCGTGTTACTGGAGCGCGAAATGAACTTAATCGTCCTGTCCGTTTCACATTCCGCGCTGTCAGCACAAAAGCACATAGTCCGCGGGCGCGCGCGGTCGCTGTGGATCGAATTTTTTTTTCTCGTTTTTTTTCCATCTCCCAATCCTCCACCCGAATTCGCCCAAATACGCTCGATCTGTTTTCCTTGTAAGTGTACCGTATTGCGAGTTTATAGAGTGCATGTGCTCTTAAACAGACAATTTGAGAGAATCGAATTGAAAAGTATCGACCATGTATAATATTTGCATTCTAAGTAGAAAACATTGGGTATAGTCGTGCTGATATGTGGAGCTATTGGTATCCTAGAAAAAAGGAACTAGGAATACTTGGAAATTTTGTAGGCACTGATGGCTATGAAATATTACATTGAGATATAGATTATTAAGACATAGCGAAGTTTATTATAAACATCTTATCGCATACTATCATTCTAGTCCAATTAAGGAAATAATATATTATAGGGTGTGCATAAAGGGATGAGTAATAAAATAAGCCGTTAAAAAGGAAAATTATGACCACTTATTGTCGAAAAATAGTTAACTATCAATTTTATGCACTTGTGAGGGTTCGTAGAAGGCACTAAAATTTAATACACTGTCATGTGTGCTACTTCGCAAAATATACGCGTGTAATATAAACTTGGCTAAATATTATCAACTCGATAGTAACTTATTCAACATAACAAACAAGATCAAACGGGCATATATCGCTGCGCATTAAAGCAAAGGCTATATCAGCGTTTTGAACAAGCGAAAACTTGAATTACGACATCAACAGATACACTCGTTCTGCACATACAAAAACACGAAGTATACAGGAATTAAACGTAAATCGTGATAATCCAGTGACTCTGCTCGCATAACACAGTTGAAAAGCAAGAGATGGACTTAAGTAGATTACACGTTGAATTAGATAGACAGCGTCGGATAAACGTCCGATTCTATCTCGTATAGTTGACAATTTCGAGGCGGTCGCGACGAGATAAAAGTGTAATTGGTCGGCAAGTGGCCAGTGTGCCGTAGCGCGCGAGCATTAAAGTGAACAAAAAGAAAACCGGAACGGCAGCCGCCTCCGAGCAAAGATTCGCCACCGAGATTTCAATAAATCCAATAAAGCGGACAGCTTCATAAGCATTTTCACTCTTCCCCTTCTATCGGTGCTGAATTTTTACCCCCACTTTTCGACTCCCCCTCCCCCTCCACCCCCCCCCATCGCTCCTACTCCTACTGTTCGATTCGCCATGCCGTTTTAATCGCTTCAATAATTGCTGTCAGCGGCGAAGGGGGCGAGTTAAGTAGTTCAGGCACCACCAGCAGCAGCAGCGGCAGCGTAGAGTGCACTGAAAACTTTTCTTGCGATTTGCTAATCGAGTTTCATGCTTCGGCTCCTCTCTCTCTCTCCTCTTTTCTTTTTTTTCTTCCTCACCGCACCAACCGCGTACAGGCAGCTTTTCTATGGCTCTTCATTCAATTTACACCCTTTTCTCTCTCTCTCTCGTCCCTTCTTCTCTTGGTCGAATCAAAGAAATTCTCGATGCGAAATAACAATAAGACGAAGTTAATGCTCTTTTGGGACAGAGGTAGGGTGGTAGGGGTATAAAAAATGTTTGAGAATGCGATATCTGAAGCGCGAGATATTTGCATTGTTAAGGAGCGGACTGGCTCAAGGCGCGACGACGATACGGCACTATATATATCGACTGAACTTTTCGAATTACATTTTTTAGCTCGCGCGTCCAGTGTCCTCCGGCACTTTTTCCGTCGTTTATTTCTTTATTCGTTTTTAACACTCTGGCCTTTTTTTGGAGAAATACTCTCGCGAATAATCGAATATATCCTTTTATGGTATTGTTTAAAAAGCACACGATTACGACGAGTAATCTCCGTCGTCAAAGCCTTCGCTCTCTGCCATTTGCAACAAAGTCGTACATCTCTCGGCTTTATATTTCATTGCTCGAAGATAAAAAGAAAATAGACGGGGATATTCGACAATGTGAATAATTTACTTTTTTTTTGCCCTAAGAACAATAACCCGCGCGAAAGCCTCTCTCGCACTGCACATCACACACAGCGGAAGCCGGGAAGTTTTTGGAAATTTTTCCGGCAAAAGCGGTCCATCATATACGCCGCCGTCATGAAAAACCTCGGCGACGTGACCAAAACTGTTATCGATTTACGAGGACAACGAGTAGGATATGCTCCACTCCCCATAAATACAATACAGCAGCAGCACCAGCAGCAGCAGCAGCTCACACCAGTGTAGCAGCAGTAGCGGCGCCGGCAGCAGCAGCCTCTCGATATGTATCGGCTATAAATACGTATTTTATCTGCCGAGGGATTTGAAATGAAATACAGTCGTCAGAAGCTCACGGGATTACCCGTAAAAAGATTTTTATATCGTCGCGCGCGCTTTCCCCTGCCACATCTCTCTCTCTCTCTCTTACTCTCACTCTCTCTTTGTCTTTCTGCGATTCACTATCAACGTATAGGACCTCTCTCTCTCTCTCTCTCTCACTCGGTCGCTTTTCTTTCACCGACTGCATTCCGATTTCTAATAAATTCATGATGGCCAGCGCGGCCCTCGACAGAGAGCGCACCAATGAAAGGGAGACTCGCGCGCAAGTTTTTAGCTCTCTCTCTCTCTCTCTCTCTCTCTTTCTCTTTGTGTAGACTACTATAATTCCAGCATAGATGATTCGACGTCCTAATGCGTATAAAAGTTGGAAGTAAGCCCGATATTTATATGTTTTATGTATTAAATCTGTCAGACTTTATAGAATGAATAAAAGTTTAGGATAGTGATTCTTATAGACATAATTTTAATAATTTTAATGATTATCTGTCTTATTGTTTTTTTAATTTTATACAAAACTATTTTTTATTTTAACAAAAAAAAAATATCTTATATTAACAATGGTTTAATTTCGTACAGATGTACTATAAATTAGCCAAAGACAAAAAATAAATGTAGGCACAATATTGTACTGTGCAATGATTAGATAAAATACTTTTTTAATGTATATTTTCTGTTTTTAATTTTATAATGAATGCAAACGGTTTTAATTAGAGTAAAATTCAATATAGGTATTAAGTTTTTAGAACTAGAATGTAATATTAACGTTAAAATTTTTTTTTCTTTTTTTAAATAAGTTCTTATTAAAAGTTGATTGAAATTTAATTATTCTAAAAATTAATTACTTTGAATAGATATATAGTGATCTCTCATGATTATAAAATATTATATTACATTCTGTTTTTTATCCAGCGATTCAATTAAAAAGGAATTAAACAAAGCTTTATTGCAGATAACAATTTTTGATGATATTTTTCGAATAACATCGTGCTGGTGCATACACCGACTACTGTAGTGTTATTTTTGCAGAAATTTTAATCATCCATTAGTTATTTAAATAATTGATATTTTATTTATTCAGGTTAGATATAAAATGGTTTTTGAAAATAATATTTTTTTTCTTGCACCCGCTACCCACATTCTTTTTATTAATTTGTTAGAAATTCTCAAAGTTACAGATAGAATGCCTTATTAATCAAATAACTTTAAAAAAACTTTTACTCAAAATAAATCAACAAAAACAGCCATTGGTAATGGCCTTTTCTCCTTGCAACAACACTTTCCTCTAGCAATTCAGGAAACATAATAAAATAATTTTAGTTGTTCCAGCAGGAGCCGCAAACGGATGGTGAGTGTCCGAAACAAACGAAAACTTAAATTAAGTGCAGCCGAGTTCATCGAATACTTTATTATTATCACAATATTTATTTAGTGCTGTCTGTTTTCAAGAAGGTAAGGGCATCGAGTGAAGAGATGGCTTTGCGCTTATTTAATAAACGTTTCGTAAAAGCGTCAATAACTTTGCCACTTAAATAGTTTTGCGTTTTAACTTTAAACGCCCTGATAATCTGCGCACCATATAATTGAATCAAATTTTATCAAATTTAAACTGAAAGCGTATAAAGAATGCTTTGTTTACTATACAATTAATCTTTTATAAAATACAGTGATTGATTTATTAAAATCTAGCAATTTTCGAATAAATTTTTAATATCAACTTACTACTTTACTGCTACTACTTTTAATTGTACTTCGCTGCCTCGTCCTCATAGATCAAACTGGTAGTATCGCTTTCCATGCGTTCTTGCACAGAATTTTTTAAAGTATATAAAAAAAAAAAGAAAAACGCGCTTCGCCTTTCAGGTGTCGCAGTCCCCGCGTCACGTTGGCTTCTCTCTTCGTCGATCGTCATTACGTTTTTCTGTCAGAGAGAGCGTTCATACTCGCGACAAGATGAGTGCCGTAAGAAACGACGCCGTGAGCATACGCACGCACGAAATGCACGCAGTGAAAAAGCCATATCAGACCGACCATTGCTAAAAAACAAAGCACGGTAGCGAGCGTAACCCGCGAGGTGCGTCATACCGTGGGCAAGAAGATTACAGCGATTCAACGGAATCAAGCTACAGCGGAGAGCGTCGCTCATATAGAAGCGCGTCACCCAGCAGCTCATGTAGTACATGCAGTTACAGAGTCAAAGGGCGCTTCCCGCGAAGTGCGTCGACCGACCTCGAAAGCACCAGGAACAGTCGCAGCCGTAGTCGAGCATCCTCGCCTGTCTCAGAAAAAGAGACGGTACGGAATGAGAAAAAAGGTAAGGCAGACAATAAATTGTCTAACCTCCTTGAAGAACCTCTCCAGCCGAAGGAGACAGGGCCTCCTATAGATGCACGACTCGCGGAAAGATGGTAGTTTACCTGTAAAGAGGGACTGGGTAAGGAAATTAAAGCGGACCTACTTGAAAAGTACCTTATCCCGGGAAACTGCCTCATTTTAAAAGCGCCCGTCCTTAATCCGGAAATTAAATCCGCGATAGGAAAGATATCGCAGCGCAAGGATCATTATCAGATCGTAATGCAAAATCAGCTGTGTACAGCTATCTGCGCCTTGAGCAGAGCAATGTCCGTCATGCTAGCTAGCAAAGAACTGATCACCGAAGAGGCTCAAGAACAGATCTTTATTCAAATGAACAATGCAGGGAAACTGCTAACGGATCTGCATCACGAGTACTCAAGGACGCGGCGAGCTTTCACCACCCCTGGACTCAAGCAATTCGTGATGAATGTGGCTGAAGAATCTAAAATTGCCTCTTCCCTTTACGGACACGACTTCTCGGAAAAAATAAAGGCCGCTAAAGAAGTGGAGAAAGTCAGTAGAGATGTCACCAAACCAGAGAGAACAGAGAGAAAGAGCGATTATCCCAGCGCGAAACACAGAACACCTCACAGATCTCTCAATCATTTAAACCTGAGAGGCCCCCTCAAGAAAGACGCGGCGAGCTCGCGTTATGTGAGGGGACAGAAACGGAACTACAGCCGAGGACAACCGAGAGGCGGCAGGAGGAGATAATGGTGAGTAGCATAGCCGGAAGAATAAAATCGTTCTAGAGTAACTAACAGGCTGGGGTGCTTACTGCCAAGGCGAAAAAGCCCACGGTTGGTGGAAACATCCTCTCAATAAAGAACACATTAATTTTCTTGAGCTCAAGGCGGTTTTTTAAGGGCTAAAGTGCTTCCCGAAAGACCTAACCAATTGTGAAATTTTAATGCGGATAGACAATACAACTTAATGCGAGAAACTGACAAAAAAGTCAGTTGCGCTGCTCGCTTTAGTGACAGCACAGCGAGTACAAACTCTCGCTAAAATAAGGACAAGTAACATAGCTACAGACGAAAACTGGATCCGAATCCACATCACGGACATGATAAAAACTTCATCCTATATGAGGGAGCAGCATTAGACATCCCCTTTTTCCGGAGCCAGCCAAACATATGCCCGGCATTAACGTTACAGGCATACAGCGACAGATCAAAGGATCTTCGACAAAATGACGACGAACTATTCGTTACGTTTAAAAAACTACATCACAGTGCAACATCGCAGTCCATCAGCAGATGGGTAAACAACATACTAGCGGAAAGCTGCTTAGACACGAGCGCGTTTTCTGCGCATAACACACGTCACGCATCTACGTCAGCGGCAGCCAGGAAGGGTGTAAACATCGAGGTTACAAGGCAAGCAGCGGGCTGGTCGAAGAACTCGAAAGTATTTGTTCAGTTCTACAAAAGACCGCTACTGAACGAAGAGCAGTTTGCAACAGCAATCATCAAGAGCAAACAATAGTTTAAATCTACGTTTGATAATTTATTACAAATAATATTCATTAACACATTGTAAAACAGTAAAAACTGTAATTCTTGATATTTCTTTCTAATGATAAATAAATAACATGTAGATAATAATAAATTGCGAAAATCTTTAAACATCTACCAGTTTGATCTATGAGGACGAGGTAACGAAGTACAATTATGATCGAGCTTCACTTACTGGTAAGTTCACTCGATAGTTCAATTTTCTACGTATCTTATCAATTTAGAAGATACGATTTAAAAGTATATGTACATATAATGCAATATTATATTGATTGAATAAAAATTCAGAGTGTTTCAGTAACACATTTTTAACAATAAGCCATAAATACGTATCGGTATTTTAATTTTTATTATAACTAATAACAGGATGTTTTTCCTGCAAGGGATCAAATACTGGAAATCGTTCTCGAACCTATAAACAAGTTGCTACGACTTTTATGAACCATAAAAGAACTTATACGACATAAGAAGTATTTTTCGAGATAATTTTCATCTATATTTTCACCAATTCTCTACCGACTTTTTTTATTCACACAATTAATTTATAGTCTTATCACAACAAACAGAGAATCAAATCTTTATTACAGATTACTTAGTCATACAAATAAAACACCATACCCTTATAAGGAATGACGTATTTCTTTAGACAAACGGAAAATATCGATTCATTCATTGCCGCACTGCCAAATTTTTTTAATAAAAACCATTATCAAAAAATTCCAGGATAGAGTAGAACTTATTTTTTACGATATTAATACCAAGTAGTTTGTAGACTTATTATTTCTGCAGCTATACAATCAATAACTGGTGCAATTTCGTGGGGATGATATAGTTTTTCACATATCGTTGTCTTAAATCGAAATTCGCGTATATTCACGAGTGTGCTTCTTTTTAGAGCCCTAATATAGGTTTACGGCAGCATCCATCGGCTATTGATTCTCTTTCTTCTTTATTAATCAAACCAATGTCGTGGGAGTGACAAAATTAAGACTTAATAAGACGCTGTAACGAATAATTTATTGCTTAATTTTCTATTGCATTAATTTCTATTTTTAATCAAAGATGTATTAAATTTAAATAATATCAAATGCTTTAATTCAGACTTATGAAAGCCGCATAGCCACGCTTTTAATGAAAAATGATCTGTATTTACAGGGCAAATGCTGAAAAGACAATATCAGGGAAAATCACCTGTGCAGCACTTTTTGCTCTCTAAATGTAACTTTTTTAATTAAAGTTCTCGGTTAAAAAAAACATGCAAAATTTTAAAAAATGTCGAGGCTCTTAACCCGACGAGAAAATGAAACCATTTCTCAATTTGTATCAAATAGAAAAAGCCCTTCCTTTTTCGTGCTCGACTTTTAACGCTAGTTTCACTCGTTTCCTTTGGCACTGCGGAAAAACATTTTTTCGTGTTCCATATTTCTGTGTGTAAAAAATTTAAGAAGTTAAAATCATCATAAATAGTATATACCATAAAAAACGAAAACATCATCCACTTAAACTTTCACTGTATTGTATAACGTATGTTTATCAAAACACACACGCTGCCGCGCGTATATTTCCATTATTCCTGGTTCCTAAAATGGTATAATTATAATCGCTGCAGCCACATAATTATTCAATATTTAACCATGCGATAATGGACGAGTAGCTTATAAATAGCAAGGCCTACATTCTCTCGCTCGGGTTCGCAATTCAGCAGGCTACACGATGCGCGCACACACTCCCCGCTTAATGCGCCACTAATTTGATGGGACCGCCGCCACTCGGATATTAACAGCTCTTCGACCCTACCGGGAGAGTAACCTTATACCGGCACCATATTTTTTTATGGCATCTCTCTCTCTCTCTCTCGCCGATAACATTTTTCTGCACGGGGCCACTCTCGAGTGCCTCTCTTACGCTATACTACACTCGATCGCCGAGGAAGCTTCGCACCTTCACGGACCCACCGACGCCTCGCGCGACTTGTATTGGTTTAGCGCCTCGCGCAGCCTCGGTAAATGGCACTCGGATATATATATATATATATGTATATAGCAGCAGCAGCCCAGGGCAGTAACTATAGCAATAACTATATAGTAAAGAGAGAGAGAGAGAGAGAGAGAGGGTGAGGAGCCAAATGCATGCGCGGCTCGATCTCCCTGGGAGATCGGAAAGTCTCACTGTGTGTGTGTCTGTGTGTGTGTGCGTATGGATAAAGAGAACGAGGAGATCGTTGGTGTATAGCGAACGTCGAACGATCGACGGTCCAAAGTGCCTTGGCTAAATTGTATATCCTCGGGAGCGGAATACTTTTCGCGCGCTGGAGAGAGAAACGACAGGGATGGGGCGCGATACGAGAGACTATGCTTCAACGTGGAAATTGATCGTCTTGGAGGGAATTATGTGGATCGGGAGGTTAAAGACCGGGTTTTTTATGTTTCCCTTCGCAAGAATTGTCTTTTCGTAAACAAGAGGAACGATATCAGAAAATGAAGGAAACGCGTAGATTCAGACAAGTGTTATCAGTGTTAAATAATGGTGAAATTTATGTTCAGTCCGTAAGTGCATATTCTTTCTGTATCTACTATACTTAAACATGAAATTCTTTAGATCTCAATTCTATACAATATAACTGCATGCATATCGAGAGACAGAGAGAAAAAGGGATAAATAGAAAGTTTCGATGTGTAGCTGTAACTTCCCGTATCATCGCGTGTGTGGTATACGCGTATTTTGCTTTTTACTCGTTTGCGCGACTGATTGATCGGATGTAAACTGGAACGGAGAGTTGGTGCGATTCTCCCCATCTCTTTTTTTTCTACTGGGATATGATACAAAGTGGTAATATTGAGATATCGGAGAACCATATATTGGAGACTCAAACGTCGAATGGATGCTTTTTTTTAATTCGGTCAGTATATATGCGTGACATAAAAGGCCTATAACGATTCATTTTGTTTTAG
Source organism: Megastigmus dorsalis (assembly GCA_900490025.1). Classification (NCBI taxonomy): domain Eukaryota; kingdom Metazoa; phylum Arthropoda; class Insecta; order Hymenoptera; family Megastigmidae; genus Megastigmus; species Megastigmus dorsalis. The sequence goes on from UELU01131435.1 coordinate 14,049, forward strand.
TTCCTTTTCCGCGAGCGAAAAATAATACCATCATGCGGGCATGAATAAAGAGCATAATTTTAGTGCGACATTTTAGTATCGTATATTTACGAGACACACATAGGTAGGTCCTTTATAAAAACGTTGCATATAAAATGAGCTTGGCGCAATTTCTGATTTACAATTTTCTATAAAATCAATATTGCCATAGTGAGGATAGAAAAATTCCGTGAAAAATTAGAAATCGCGCTGTCGCCGTATATAGGGAATATATTGGCAAGGACAAAGAAACTAGGTTTTAACAATATTTTATGATGCAATTCTAAAAGTTTTATTAAAGTTTTGAAAAAGTTTTGGCGAAAAAATGTAGAGAGTAATCTCTCTCTCTCTCTCACACGCACACTTTTTTTCTCTATTATTGAAAGAGTTATCGCATTATGTGAAGAAAAATAAGACCTTTCTGTCTGTATGTCAAAGTAATTGCATTAAATTAAAGCTCTAAAATAAACTTGAATCGAAAATTAAAAAAGAACGTGCTGTAAACTTTAAAGTGGATTTTCTTGTTTAAACTTTCTTCATGGTGAGCTAATTAATTTGTCCGGCAACTCCGCAGTATTTTTAAGTAGCTACGTTTGTAACGTCGATAAAAGTAGTATTTGAATTGTTATACTTTACATAGTAATATTATGTTAACGACAATGTAATAATAACGATTACTTTTACGGTGAAAAATTGTATTAAAATTACAAATAACTGGGCAAATATGTCAGGAAAGAAGTAGGAAAAGCCTTTAAAACACAGAACTTCATGAATACGAAAGTCGGCACTAAAAATCAATGTAAATGTGAAATATTTTACAATTCTCCTTTCACTTTGGCTTTACCTTATAAATTTGTCGCACCTTGAGCTACTTTTTTTACTTCGAATAAAAGGAGTTTCCTTTCTCATAAAAAGTTATTTATTTGAACTCTTCTATTGTAGTTTTATACTGTGAGCTGCTGGATGGAACAGATATTTTACTAAACAACTATGCTTTATTGATATCACAGTCTTGAAAATTTTACCATTTATACAGTATTTTTTACTACTAAAACATAATTTTTCTCTTCTTTAACACATTAAAGCCTGAACGGACACTTTTTTTTTTACTTTTTTCACCGGCTTTATTTGGTATCAAATTGAACCTGAAAAAATTGAGACCATTTCTGATGTAAAATTGTCTGAACTTTCGATATATGTAATCAGAATTTAAAAAAAATGTGTATTACCAAAGTTATATTTGTTGTTTAACAAAAAACACGAATTTTCGGGTGATAAATTTTTTTCATTTCAGAGTAATTTTTGCACCCAAGGAACCAAAATTTTTTAATTTCATTTATTAGAAGCCAAGATATACCAATTTAAATTGGAAGTAATATAAAATTCAGTAATTCCGAATTATGTAGTATACGTAAATTTTAGCTACGGTTCTCATTAATGAAATTAGAAAGCTTGCATTTTAAGCTTTAATTTTATTTTTTAGGCGACTCTGTACAATTTTTTATACCAAGATATCGCAGTCTGAAGATCTGATAAGCTTAAACTACGAACCTGTAAGTTCTCACTTCGGTACAAAGCATGAAAATATCAATACATGAGATTTTTTTTCGAACTGCGATATCTCGGCTTGAAAAAATCGTACATAGTCGATTAAAAAATTAAAATACAGCTTAAAAGATAATCTTTACAGGGAAATAAGTTATATTCATAGCAAAAATTTTTGTTAAGTCTTATACAGTAAAAATTTTAAATAGTTGGTGATTTAGGTATTTGGCAATATTTCCAACATTTGAAGTAGAATATCTTGGCTTGTAATGAATGAAATCGAAAAATTCTGACGAAGCTTTATAGGTTTGGCTCTATGGACGCAAAAACTACTCTAACAACAGAAATCCACCGACGATTTCGATACAAAAATAATAAATGAAAAAAATTGTTCATTCGAAATTTCGTATTTTTTGTTGCACGATTGAAATTCAGTGTAAATTGAAATATTTACATATATCTTAATTGGCATAAAAAAACAAATTACATTTTTTGTGAATCGAGCTTATACATAAAAATTAATGTTGCAGCTATATATATATATATATTCTCAAAATGAAATTCATTCTTTTTTCACTTCCAAAAGCTGACAAACGCGATGCGAACGTAAAAGAAACAACTTCTTTACACTCTCGCAACATTCCCCCAGCATATCATCGATCGCTTTTCTACATCTCGCATCCATCCAGCGCTTAAAAATTTTCCATTTTCTCACGCGCGCATCAGCGCCAAAGTTGGTCGCATTATGCATCGCGTCAAACCATCAAATCCTCGACTTCCCGAGTCTAGCCGAAGCTTTCCATTGTTTACTCGATACTCTCTTTCTGTTCCAAGGGAGTGGTAAGCTTCAGCTCCTTATCCTCTTCACAGCGTCTTGCCAACTGGTATAACGTGAGACGACAACGGCCTCGTTTTCCGGGAATTCCCTTCGATCCCGGCGCTGCTGCTCACATCACGCGCTGGGAAAAAGAGAGATATGCGATCGCCCGTCGTTATATCCGCGAAACAATTCGAAAAGGGACGAGAGAGAGTCGCATGAAAGTGGTGACGAGTGCGCATGGCGCAGCTCTCTCAGTAGTGGCTCGTCGACCCAAAACTTTCATTGTTAGCGGCGGGATTAGACACACACACACACACAAACACACACATACACACTCACACAGAGAGATACGCAGGGATTTTTCAACTTTCCACGCCGCGTTTCTGGCTCGCCTGTGAGATTCCACGGATATTTTCGAGGAGGCCTGGCAAAAGGGAAGAGATGTGCATTTGCGCGCGCGCGGTTATATACCGTCGATAGAATTTTTTCGGAAATACTATCGACGCTATTGCGAGATGTTGCATCGGGGATGAAATTCCTTTTACATGTGTATAACGTAGATTTGTGCTTTTCTGCGCTGCATTTTTGTTCGAGAATATTCTGCTCTAGATTTTTAAGTCTTGAAGTCTGAAAATGATAACTATTTTTGTTGATATATTTTTTAAAAAGTCAGCAAGGTTCAGTTGGATAAGATCATATTTATAGAGCTCAAATAAAGATAATTGATTGTACATTAACATATTATGCATAAAGCAGAATGCCAGCGATATAGCAAATTCTTTCCCAAAAGTTAAGTGCACGAAAGCAAATGAAATAAATAATCACTTTGTTTTTCACTCATTGTTTTTCAACATCTTTTAAAAGAGTAAGAGTTTTGATAATATTATAAGGAATAATTGCCACCTATAAGTATACTTTCGTACCTTCTTGCGGAGCGTTTTCATAAAAAATAATTTCATAAAAATCTTGAAATCCTCAAAATTCTCTCAAAAATAAATAGCTGTTTAAATCTTTTTTTCTTTTGTTGGATTATTTTTTTAATCTTTCTGACAACCTCGGGGGATTAATTTTTTTCCATAATTCTCTATAGTCTCTGTGCGTTCAGCTGCTTGCTATATTCGTTGGCATCATTTTTTAGTCAAGTTTATATAAAGATAAGCTTTAAAAATATACTTTGAATTCAGTTTAGCAAAACTTTTCTCTCATCAGCAGCTCCTTCCTCGAATTGCACGCTCATATAAGTAGTTAACGAAATTAAAACTTGTGTAATGAGTGTATTTCTGTCTTCGCATATGCTTCACCTAGACTTTAGAAACTCGAGTATTGATGCTTCACTGTTTAATTATAAAAACTATCGACCATTTAGCAAATCATTCATTTAATTAAGCTATCAACATTACCCGTGCGAATCGTTTCCCGAAAATTCCATCTCTTATAAAAAGAAAAGAATGAAATATTCCATTTAACGGTCTTGATAGCCCGGAAATCAAGTTTAAACATCGCAGCGGAAAACAATTCCATACGGGATCGAAAGGGGGGAGGGGGGTAGAGCTCACGAACACGAAAAAAAAAAGAAAAGAGAATCGGTATACGAGCGAGTATCCCTTTAGTCGTTGTGGCCGCTTGCACCAGCAGCAGCAGCAGCTGCCCTGTTTTCCGCGCAGCTGACTCGTGATCCTCGAGCATTTTCATGCTGTCCGCCGCACTTTTCCGGAAAATTGACTCCTCGCAATTTTCGAGGCCAATTTCCTGCCTGTCGTGGGCTGCAGCAGCCGCTACTGCTGCTTGCTCGTGGATTCTGGGACCCTACGACGTCCAGACGACCAGACGAGGAGGTCGTCGCTGATCGCAAGTAGTGTAGCCGCGTGTAAGGTCAGGCGTAGCAGCTGGGGAAGAAAAGGAGAACGAGCGGAAGACAAAGAGTTTGGCCTGGGCGAAATTCGTTTCGTATAGGTATTTTGAAGATTGTAAAAGAATCTGTGTGTGTGGGAGCTTGATGATTAATCGTTGTGTTTTGCAAGTAGTTTTGGTTCTATTTTTGAGTTTCAAATGGCGATTGGTGTATTGAGTACGAGCTATTAGTTGCGATCGTAGAATGGATTGAAAGAGTTATGCAGTTGCATGTGCAATTTCTGTTAATGGTGAATATATATCATTGATATCTCTTGTGGAATATTCATAACCTAATAAAATGATTTAGTGTGGCAATCAAATATTTACGATGAATTTCTACATCTCGATGCTTAATAGTTTACTTTCGGCATTAAAACTACATTTATAAATAATATAGTCGCCGTGCAGTACAATGATTCGTTTCGATGCGTCAAGCTCTCGAATACTACGTCAAACAATTTGACTAAGCACAATTTATTTCGTACAGAAATATAGAGATCTTTCTTTTCTCAATCTATTATAAAAGGCAAGTATGGTAGATGTTATCGTTCCAGTTTATATACTTTGATGTTTTATATTTATTTAACTTTAAAGTATTATAGAAAAGTATTTGATAACAATTTGATCGATACAACATTAAATAAATGTATAAGTTCATCTCTCCGTTAAAATTCAAATGAGTAAAATATTTTTAGAGATATTAAAATAACTTACTGTAAAATTTCTTATAATCGATCGTATTGAAAGCTTAAGCACCAAACGTATTCTCCAGCTTAAAACTATTCACCACATATACATCACTTGACCACACAAACATATCGCACAAAAAGGAAAAATACATAGCCGAAAAAAGCTTTCGAAAGAATTCCACCCAACCCATTCTCCAAAAGAAAATCTATTACCGCGCAGCATCCTCCCAAAAACAAAAAAAAAAAAAAAAAGAAGAAGAAAAAAGGAAAACGAAACAAAAGCACTCGCCGTAGTGGTAGGGGGGACAAAGTAGAAAAAGCTGTCGTCACATCCGTTCCATGGCAAATTGTTTAGCCACTCAGGGCGCGCGCGGGCGCGAGATAGCCTCTGATGCATCAAGTAGAACGATAAACCGCGGGTGCGCTATAGAGAATCCCGGCAGGATATATATATATACAACCGAACGGTATAAGCTCTTTCTCCGTCGGCGGCTTTATGCCCGCTTTTCCGTGGCAAATCCGCAAACCCCTCGCGTGCAGCCCGTGTCGTCGCCCATACATAAAGCATCGAAGCGCCTAGTTAAGTATCGAACTGTTATGATCCGACTGGTGCCGTTGCCGCCACGGGCTCGAGGCTTGGCTGGCATCCAAAAGTCAGCCGCGTTAACGGCTAGATAACTTAGGTGTTTCAGAGCGGCCCCCGCCTACGCTACACATACATTCGGGGAGCTGCACGGAGGCTCGAAAGCCCGAGCGCGACAGACACGCTCGCACAGCCTCGCATACAGATTTGCCCCGGCGAATAGGCGAGATAAAGTGCCCGTGAGAGATAAACAAACAAAGCGAATGGGTAATGGAGTGTACGAGAGAGAGAGAGAGAGAGAGAGAGAGAAAGGGGGTGGAAGAGAGAGGAGGAAGAGCCTCTTTTTGGAAATCACGAGGTGAAATTGAATGAAGCTGGAGTCGAGAAGCGTGGCTGTATAGGTGTTTTTCTTGCATATAAACTTCAGAGGAAGAGGGCTTTTGAAAGCGACGCCTGAGTATATGGTGTGTCGATTAGGATTGAATTGTGGATTTACCGCATGGGTAAGAATTGTCTTTAATGAGATATTGTAATATATGGCGAATAGCCCGATTGTAATTTCTATATTCTTTTTTTTTTTTTCAAAATAAAATTTTACTCGCTCTTCAGTTTTAGTACTGATTTTAATTACTGAAAAATTTTGATTGCATGTACTGGAACACGTATTTACAGCGAAAATGTAACGAAGGCTTATTTCAGTATTATTCTGTAATTACAAATTTACGTAAAAATTTTTTAATTACTAACCCAAGCGAAGTGGATTAAAGTAATTGTTACTATTTAAATTTCCGCAAATCTCTTGTAATTTTAAATACACAGACATATACTGCGATGAAAGATGAAATATTTAAATTTTTACCCATAAACCTATTAATTCCATTAATGAAATATTACTCTTTTGATAAAAAAGGATTAAAATAATTTTAACAGATATTTTTATTGTATATATTAGCTTACTAATAATGCTAAAAGCATAATATAATGAATGTGATAAAACAGGAGCTGATATTAACAAAAAGCAATAAAAAAAGAAAACTAAAATTGAAAGAAATAAAAAAATATAAAAGTTAATTAAAAATCACAGAAATGCAAAAGTATAACAGACGGGATGGAGAATAACGTACAATAAACAGAGAAGGGCATATAACAAATAAAGAATAATAAAAAGAGAAATAAAATTCTCTACAATACAAAATAAAAGAAACGAGCTGTTATATACGAAAAACCAGTAGAACAGATAAGGAAAAAAAAGCAGAAAAAGCGATGGATATAAATATAGATAAAAGTCACTATTCTTACAATTTTAGTTCGATAGATATATAGTTATTATTTCGTATGCGAAAAAATCAATAATAGTTTGTTAGATACTAGAAAGAGTTGTATCTTTACTACTTGTTCTAATAGATTGTTTCTGTTATTTTTCATTTAATTTTTCACTTCTAACCGTATCTCCTTCATTTTACAGTATCACAAATAATATTACACTGCTAATCTAAAAGTGGACCGTTTTCTATGATTATGCGTAATATTCTAAAACATTTAATAATGAAATTATTACAAATTAATTATTTGAGAGTGCGTAACATTTTTTTTTTATTTATTTATTTTATTTATTCGACTTTAACAATTTATAAAAACATATTTAATTACGCAATACTTTGTAAATATTACGCTTGTATAAATCCCACATTCAGATTACATAACGAAACGCATGTAAACTGTGGTGCATAAGAAGAGAAACAATTAAACAATTATTACGAAAAAAGAAAAAAAAAGAAAACAACAACGTAACGCTCGTCACTACATTCTTGCAATAGTCCAAGCCGCAAACAATAGCGTCACTCGCACTCTCCATTCCTTCACATCCATAAGCTTCTTTTAATAACTTGTCGCTAAAAAAATGTGAAAAAAAAAGCGAGAGAGAGAGAGAGAGGGAGTTTGGAAAGCCGCCGACAAAATGAGAGAGAAGAGGTGCGGCGGCGGCGGCGGATATTACATATCGCCGAGTGGAAGAGTACATTGTTCGGCCTGGTCGCACACAGAGCGGCTTAATCGCACGAGCGCTGACCGGCAAAAATATGGAGGTGGACCTCGAACGAACGAATACCCACGTGTGTGTGTGTGTGTATGTGGCATATAGCAACCGCGGGGCGCGATATCGCCTGCCCTCACCGGTTATAATTCGTCTTCGCGCGCGCGATATAACGGAACACAGCGGCACCGACTCGGTATATACATATATGTGTACAACATTGGATATCGTCGAGCGTCGATAGTGCGTGGGTGTTTCTGTGTGAGTGTGTTTTTGTTTGGATATTGAATCGGGGCCGACGCCTCCGCCGCGGCTGCACAAAGAGCATTGTTATTTATGTTGTTGCGCCGCTGATTTCCTTTGCTTTTTGCTCTGGCGTTGGCCACCGGTGGTGGTTCGCCAACATTTTTATTATATTTCGCACTGGGGCTTGGGGGAAAACACACTCTTTCCTGCAGAGTCTGCGGTTCACGGGAAATTTGTGGGGGGTTGCCGGAGGGAAGAGTGGGAGAGCCACCGGTAATTAACGTGGGCCGCCGAGCCGCTTTTGCAATCAACGAGAGATCACGAACGCGAATCCCGTGTTCACCTTTTCTTTAAGCGTGTCTTTTTTTTTTTTCGATGCATCGTACGCGCTCGGCCGCATTCCATCATAGGCGCAATTTGCTAATTGTTTCCTGCTGCTGTCGACGATATCAGTCCAACGCCGATTACGTGAATTCATTGAGTTTGTTGCTACTTATCAACAATGTTTAAGCGTGGGATTTTCAAGTGACTTGTTTGAATTTATTTAATTTTTGTTTATTGTTAAACAGTTTTTTATGTAGAAGCTGGTGATAACTTTTATATTTAAAACTTACGTAGTACTAAGAATGACTGCATATATGAGGCTTACCTGTAACAAAAAAGACAATAGAACAAATTATAGACATGTAATATGTCAACCGTTACATAAATGTTGTGATTCTCTACTAGAAAATTAACGAGTCAAGCTGATTGGTGGACTAATCTCTACCAAGATCTGTTAGCTAATTTCTAGGCAGAATGTAATCGCAAGCTGCCTAGAAACCCGTTATGAATATGTACGTGCAGCCGCACAAAACAAGAGAGCGCTGCTGCACTTTTGTTTCGGTGCGGCTGCCGCCTCGTTTTGGGACGTCTTACGTCTCAAAGCGGACCTGACCTTTACGTCAGCGCTAGCGGGAGAGGTGATGCCACGCTTTAGGGCAGTAGACGCTCATTAGAGAGCAGTGTACTGTACACGGAAAAAAAAATTCCGCTAATATGGCTGATCCTCGCCAGCAGAAACTGCGGACGTCGAGTCGCAGATACAGCGACGAGTGTCTTTGCGGATGTGTGTAGTAGTTTTAGCGGGCGAGGATCAGTCATATTAGCGGAATTTTTTTTCCGTGTAGATATAATAAAATGTTATTTTTTTAATAAAAAACATAATACGCATCAATAATTGGATTTACTGTATATAAACACAAAAATTTACGATTTCTTACAAACGGCAGCTGCTATACCACACAGGTGCTCTACACTCGTACACTGCTCATTCGAGAGCGTATACAGAACGAGCACCTATGGTACATAGGTTATGTACGCAAGCAGAAGGTCGATTTTTAAATGTCTTTATGGGACATTTTTAAACGGATTAATTAACCCCAAATGGTAATAATATAGCTTAAAGTTATTATATTTTCGTATTTTTTCAATACAATATTTATTAATAAATATAGTAACGATTGTAAATTCAGTAGAATGCACCCAGATTATAAACTAAAACCGTCGTCAGTAAGCATATCATGCAAATCTAGCTTCAATCTGGCTGAAATATCGTTAAATTTTCTAGCAGGGTTTATAAAAAATTTACCGAGTACTTAGAAAAAAAATACCGAGCAACAATATTTTAGCGAAGAAACTAGTTCGCACAATGGTTTATACATATAAATGAAATCCGCGCGATTAACTCAAGCAAGTGTAACCATCGCTTCCAAAGACCTCATGAATATCTCGCAACTGCGAAAAAGTCATTCTCGTACCATGCAGTGCGCCAAACTTCACCCGCGCCTCACTTGAAAATCCTCCGCACAATTTTCTCGTTAGCGATGAGAGCACGAGAGCCGTAAATGCAGAGAGAGAGCGAGAGAAAGTCTCGCGGACTACTCGCTCGCAAGCAGCCCAACAGACACGCGGTATATATACCTACTGCCGCACTCGGACTTGGTCTCCCCTCTCTCTCTCTCTCTTTGACGCGCGCTTGCACGACAAACCTATAGCATATCCCCCCATTTAATAATGAAACATGCAACTATACGCATCAGCGAGCTTTTCATCGAGGGTCTCGCGCGCGGGCCACGACGACCACTGGCTACACTCTCTCGCGATTCTCCTGCAGCAGTTATGTACACGTGAGGGAGAGAGAGAGAAACAGAGAGACAGAGAGAGAGAGAGATACGCTTACACACCTTGCCAGTCGCAGCCGCGCGCTCGGACCGGACTAACTCGTAAACATGTTTCTGAACGCCGTAAACTGACTGTCGGCCCGTTCGCTATACCCTCAACCCTTCCCTCTCCTATACACTCTCTATATATATATGCACAACAGCAGCAACAGAAGCAGCAGCCTGCAGAGGAGCGAGCGTATACCACACGAGCGCTGTTCACACAAGCCAATACGCGCGGCATCGTCACAGAATCTAGCCAGTCAACAACCCACCAGACGCGTGCTTTACCTCGTCGCCCATCTACACACGTTGCATGCATTTAGAGAGAGAGAGAGGGAGAGAGAGAGAGAGAGAGAGACGCGTGTATGCGTACACAATAAGTACTTCTGAGTGGAACTGCTCATTTTCTCGACATTGCTCTGTACATCAGTGGTTGCGTGCGTGCGTGTGGATGCGTATGTAAGGAGAGCGGACCACTCGGCAGCATTAAAGGCGAGCGCAAAGTTTATGCATCAGGCAGCTCTCGGCTGGTCAATTTGTTACCCCATATAGGCGTGTATATATATATACATAAACATTGTTACAGCTAAGCATTATATGTTGATTATTTCTAAATTCATCCATCGGTGTGCAGGATAAAGTATGGTTTATATACGGTGGATACTTTCGCGAATGCGACGCGAGGATGCGATCGATATATCCTTGAATTTAAAATACAAGACAAACTCGATGATTTGAGACGGTGGTGTAACTCAATTATTTCCGGTTTCTTTTACGATTAACGATACTATTAATATGTTCCATTTCAATTTTCGAAGCCAGCTATATGTATAACGCAATGCCCAGAGGGGATTGATATCCGTGCATTCCAGATGCGAAAATACTCTATATACATATATATACGAAAATACTCTATACCCAGAGAACACGTAAACTCGCAGAAGAGAGAGAGAGAGAGAGTAAGCGCTTCGCAAGGATATAAATTCATACAGACAAACGCTCCGCGGAAAGGCGGAGACTGCAGACAAATCCTGCGTAAACAGTAACTTTGGCTGTGCAAAAATAAATATACATATGTACGAACGGCAAATATAAGAACGCGCGTGTGTATACACCCGAGTGGCAAATCCTGCGCTTATAAGCTACGTTGAAAAGTGTGTGCACGAAAATAGAATAGATTGGCTAATGCTTAAGCTACACAGATATGCATATATGTATATACGTAAAGGAAGGTATATATAGAGAGGAAGATATCCTAAAGCTGTAAACCCTCGTCATTGGTAGCCGGACACACGAAGCACTCGCATCAGCACAGCATATAGAAGCTCCGGGCGGCAATAGCAGCAGTAGCGTCGGTTCACTACTTGTCTTCGGTTATACCCCCGTTCGCGCGCGCAATGCATAAAGCAACCGAGGCGTGAACACAGAGAATCGCGAGAGTAGCTGAGGGAGGTAGAGGGTGGCAGCAAGTTATAACGACCATCTCGATAACGGACGGACCACCTTAACAAGCGCTGTTTGAATCGCTCTCTCCCTCTCTCTCTCTCTCTCTCTCTCTCCTCGAGACCAGCATAGTATAGCGTGCTCGGTCCGCCCGCCGCGAGTATATAGTTACGGCTACGCGCGCGCTCTCTGCACCAGCCCAGCCAGCGCCGTTTCTTGTCCCTATGAATGCAAATAGTTTATTTGACTTATTGGACTGTGGTGGTAGGGGCAAGGGGGGG
>UELU01131436.1:0-10052 GCA_900490025.1 Megastigmus dorsalis
TTTTAGAAGGTGTCGTTGAAATATTCACTTGAAATTTTGCTGGAAGATAGATAATTAATAAACGAAGTGCACCTGTATTTGGGATTTGCATAATTTTACCTATTTATTTAGTTATTACTAATTATTCATATCCGATCGGTAAAACAGTTTGAGTGGTAACTGTAGGACTTTGACACCCCCTTAATCTGTAGCAGAAACTCAACCCAATAACACAAGAGCTGCGGCATATCTCGCGCGGCGAACAAATCGTGTAAGCGGCCCGGCACACTACTGCAGCATATATCATGGAAGGTTCTATTAAAAACGATTAGACTGCATTAAACAATTATTAAATAACAAGTGTGGAAAAAAAACGTTTATAAAATAGTATAGAATTCGCTATTACCGATCTACTTTCCTCGGTCTGTAGTTTTATCCGCACACTCAATATTTCTCTCCTATAGCTTCTTTCGCTGCAATGGCTTGTATATTTGTTTCATTTTATCCAAGAATAGAAGCTTCGAAAGAGAGAAATGAAAGGCAACGGCTCTCTGGTGGCTGTGCTTTTCGCGTATTATTTTTATCTATATAACGCCTCCCCCACTGATTCCAGGCTCTTTTCTTCTATCTATTGAAAGAATTGCGATAGGATTTCGGAATCGTGCGTGACGCTATACTTCGTCATCACATAAAAGGGAGATGAAAGAATGAGGTAAATAAGTAATCCTCTGTGGTATGCTTACGAGAGTTTTCCCTTTATGTTTATTTGGGGAGGAGAAAAGGTCGATGTCAAGGATTTTGATGAAGTGGTCCAGATTTATAGTCCTAAAGATTTCTAAAAAAATTCAAGGAATATATCGAAGGAAATAGAGTAATGTTTTGCTGATACAGATGATGAAATATTCGATCGCTCCAATTGCCAGATGAAAAGCAAATGCATTTGATTGCCTCATTGTCAAAGTCATAGCAATTTAAATCTCGATTGAATAAGTTGTTTGCCCAATGAATAAACCATCCTTACTTTGTTGCTAGCATCGCTTCGCATCAATGTAAGTTTTCACGATGAACGAAGCTTTTCTCTCATTGGACGAACCAAACTGAAGATTATTTGAATTACAAATTCCAAAAAAGTCCACCCAACTAAAAATGATCTAACAATCTCTTAAACTTTCAATTGAGGATTATCCACCTGCAAAAAATATACTAAAATGTATCTCTTCCTGCTACAACTTTTAAACACCTTTCATCAGCTTTGAGCTTACTGTCATAGGTCTTTATGCAGTAACGCTGCTATACGCCATAACTTTATTCCATCAATGGAGTACTCCGTGGAATAACAAGAAAAGTCAAAAAGCATCTTACGGTTTGCAATTTCATAACGCTCACTTTTTCCTGAACGAAACTAAATAGACAGCAAGGAAAAAATGTGAAATATGAAAGTGCACGCAAAGGCAAGAACGAGAAAAAGAGAATGGCATTTATGCACACAGAGCTTTCATTGGACAAAATTTTTAAGGGACCGCCATACATAAAGAATAAAAGTTTATGCTAGAGTAAGTTCCCACTCGAAATTGGAGGTGGTATTTATGTTCTGCAAAATTAAATTTTCAATTTAAGCATTTTTCGCTCGAGAATGGCAGAAATAAGCGCCACAAAAAGAGGATAACAACTTTGCAAAATCTACATTAGCTTTTCGTCTCATCTCTCTCTTCCTCCCTACCCTCCCCCCCCCCCTCTCTCTCTCTATTAAAGTAATAAAAACCACGTAAGAATATTTGAAATTTAGGAAAACATTCATCCGAAGCGATTAATGTTGTCGCTACATGTAAAATATTCTGTTTTTCGCTCTGTGTCTATGCGTAAGCCATATTCTGCTAAAAGAGTCACTATCAAAATTTCAGTGAACTAAATTGTTGAGGATTCAATTTGACACGGAATGTTCCATTTACCTGGCCGGGCACCTACACACATAAATATGAACGCATTCTGGAGGAGAGAAAGAGAGACAAGAGCTTCTCTAAGCCGAAGAGCGCGCGCGTAAAGCGTCTCAGGAGAGTAGAATACAGAAGAGAGAGAGAGAGAGAGAGAGAGAGAGAGAGAGAGAGGCGGTAGAAAGAGAGTCGCGGAGCTAAAAGAAAAGCACGAACAAGAGGTACTGGCTCTGAGCTCTCTCTCTCTTCCTACGTATAGCTCAGCTTCCCAAGCGGCAATTTCACAATTTCGCTTACTGTGGTGGCGGCAGCGGCAATTTCACAACATGCCCAGCACTAAGGAGGTTAGGTACATCGCGTGCATACATTTCTATCCCGTGTCTATCTTACTGCCTACGGGTCAAGCAAGAAAGAGAGAGGGAAGTTATCGAGAAACAAAGAGAGATGGCAAACGAAATCGAGAGTATAGAGGGTAGAGGGGTAGAGAGAAGGGTAAAGGCAAGAAATTACATCGCGTGACTCGAGTCTCTGTATATGTGTGTATACACTCGTCCAAAAGAAAAGGAGAGAGAGAGAACGCGAAAGAGAGATTTTATGCATTAGAACTTTTGCGTGTGATCATTTTAATCCTCGTTTCCGCTGAGCATTCGAGAAGTTGATTGGAGTTTAAGTACGGCACATCTTTCTTCGGACGCTGCATCCAACATATCAATTGTGCGCAGCGAGACATCAAGAGAGCTACGAATTTTTCACTCCAAATTAGTAAACAACAAAAGTTTGATGTTGGTACAAAAAATTAAGATTTAAAATGAGACAAAAATCAAAATGGAGAACTTTCTAATTATAAATTCCAATTAATCGTTAAATTAGTTTTGAAAATAGGATTAAAGTATGTTGTGATTAAAGCAGATAGCAAATAAAACCCGTTGAAGATACGTTATACAGATACGTTTGTTGCACTCAGCGAATAATAGACTATAACTTGTGCGTGGATTTCAAATTCCGAAGAAGACGACGCAGTCATATAATACGTGCTCGACTTGGCTCCGCTCGGCTCCAAATAATATTTCAAGATTGTGAAGATGACGGTTTGACGATTATTCTCGAACCACATATATATAGCTATGCTATTTGGACATCCGCCTGTCTTAGCTCTCGTAGAAGCATTTCGCCAATAAATCTACGCAACCTGAATCTCACTTTAATTCGTTCACTTGTCGCTTAAAATAAATTTAATATTAGCTTGTAAGCGAGTCTCGGTGACAATTAGCTAAACTAGAAGATGGACCTTGGAGAAACTTATTTTTAAGTAAAAGTAATTTTTCTTTGAACGCTGAAGGTCTAACTTAATTTCAACTAGCACTGAATTTATTGTTACTATAAAACATTCTCTCCGAAAATGATTGCAATTAGTTTATAGTATACTAATTAACTTTATAAATCTGAGCTCTATTACAAAAAAAAAAGATAAAATTGAGAAATTGATAAGACTCTTAAAAAGCAAACTCAAAATTTTATCAAGAATAAGAAAAAATTATGAATGAACAAAAAATGGAAAGTAATTAGACATCGAGATCATATAGAAATATTAAACTGAAATTAACAGTATATGAACATTCACCAAATGTTTGGATATTTTTGCAAAGGTATTCCACTTTCAAATTTCAATCATGCCATTCCCATCGAGTATTTGCATGTGTATTAAAGGATAAAGAGAATGATAAACGGCACGCTATCAATTAGTTATGTGTATCGTACACTAGAAACCATGCAAAATGGAAAATCAATCAATTATACCGCAATTTAAAAAATAAATTACCGTTGTGGAAGGACATAAATACTTTGCATATACCTGGAAAACGTAATTTGTCAACAAAATGAAGATATGATAGCGCACAATCATAATAATAGTTGGATACTCGCAGTTTAGACATTGAATGACCTAAATGAGTTGATATACCATTAAAACTCAACGCAACATCTGGATGTCGATATTGTCATCCGCAAGCGATTCCTTCAGTATAGAAATGCACTCGATTTTAAAAATCTATGGCGCATCTGCCGTTTGTATTTGTACAAAAACTCGCGGCGTAAGAAGCATTTCACCGCTCACGGTCGATCTAAGAGCCGCGAGCGGATCTAAAAAGAAGAGAAACTTTTAAAGAATATACGGCGAAATAAAAAGATGGAAATAAAGTAGGAAGTAAAATACCAGGAAGTCTCTCTCTCTCTCCTGCTGGTGGCGCAATAACGAGCAAACTACAAGCCGAACAAGTAAAGTACATCGGCCGTGTCAAGAAGTAGGTAGTTGGGGAAATGGCGCGAGAAGGAGGAAGAAGAGAAGGTGGAGTGCAACAGCAACAGCAACAGCAACAGCAACAGCAACAGCAACAGCAGCAGCAGCCGCAGCAGCAACATCAGAAGAAAGGTCTCGAAGCAAGTCTCGGGGAGCAGTTTATACCGAGCCGGCGACCGGCAAATGTATAAAAATGTTACCCACCTCCTCTCCATACCTCTTCTTTCCCCTCCTTTCTCTTCCCTTCGACTTTACGGGCTCTTTGCGTGTTGCCGACCTACGACTGACTCTCTCTCTCTCTCCTACGACCGCTGCACCGACAGCATAACGAGCTCAGAGAGAGTTTTGAGGCTCGACTTGCTGCGGCTCTCTCTCTCCCTCTCTCTCTCTCTCTCGTAATAATATTCCTTTTGCATCAGTCATAAAGCTCGAAAAGCCAAAATGGGCTTGGCTTGCTGGAGGGCACTTGCACCAAGCTATACGTATTTCCTTCTCCTCCGCCCCTCTCGGTTGCTTCTGCAATTCCTACATTTTAATTGTGAAGCTTCTTGATTATTGTTGAGCTGTATATGCGCGGTAACTGCTCTTTCATCACTGAAGAGGAGGTGAGAGAAGGATGTTTAATTTATATTCATATTGCCCTGTCAATGAATGTCTCATTTGAGTGTGCTACATGTTGTAAAACGTAATCGAGAATATGCCAAGTTAGTCCTTTAATGAACGCTGTTGGGTTCTGGAATGCCGAGTGTTGTTAGAGGAACTATGAATACTTTCGCTTCCTTTGTATTTCAATGGCACTGTTTTCAATGTAAATGTTTTTATGATCGATTTTCATTGCACATTAAATAGGATGATTACAACTATTGTCATCACTGATATTTACATTTTTTATTTAATTTCACAATGTAGAGTTTACGAACTGCATTTTGAATGTTTTTATGAAAAAAATTTTTGAATTTCTTTGAAAAAATTATCTTTTTTCGAAGTATGTATATTCTATAATAACTTGACAATCGCTACGAAGATTGTTATGTGACGTAAGCATCAGTAAGGAAAAGTAGGCATCGCTCATGCATAAAAGAGTTAACAGTCTTTCATTCAAAATAATTGAACTTAAACTTCAATCCAGGGTGTTCAAATTAGTCTTTGATTAGATTCGTGCGTTTAAATGAATCCTCAACCGAAGAACAAATTAACAAATATGTAATATTTTAGGTTCAACTAAGATTAACTTATCAAGAGAAATAGGCTTTTATTTTCCCAAAGTTAATTTCAGGCACGTCATTAGATTCTCCACTCAGCAATAATTACTTCAGAAAAATCAATTTGATTAGCAATTGAAGGGCGAAACAGATTGTACTTCTAATCACGTTTCCCTGTATTAGAGCAATCCTCTTTTCGATTCTCTCTATCTTCCCTCGAGCAGGGAAGCCGAGAGAGAAGCAGCCTTAGGTCAGTCAGTTCGTTTCTCTCGGCGAATCGCACCGCAGACAGTCTTCTCTTCTCTGAGCGCAACGAAATAAAAGAGAAGAGTAACGAGCATTAGAGAAAAATCTGAAAAAGTGGCGTCTTGGCTAGCATCCGCGCAAGCCCGCTACGTCACTCAACTTTAGTAGATTAAAAGGAGCGAAGTAATAGCGAAATAAAGCGAGAAAATAAGAAAGGAAAAACGAGAGGGACCGATGAACTTTTTTCATTTAATTTATAGTCGAAGCTGCATATTTATGAAAATTGACTTCACTCCTCGAAATTTATGTGACTGAGATAAATCAGAGTTGAGTAAAGAGAAAAGAAAAAAAAAAGGAATACGCGAGGTGCAAAAACAGAATAGAAGACGTCACCGCGGCAAATACCCGAGTTATACGTAATCTCCTAACAATTTCCGACGTTCCACTTTTCCTTATCGTACAAGAGTGATTTTTTTACCTTCGATTTCTCCTTTCATTTCTCTTTATTCCCATCATCTAGTTCTTGTCGTACGTACGTCTAACTGGAATTTATCGAACGAAGGACATTTTTATTCTACTCTCTTTCCAAGCTTATATATACCCCATTCCATGTCGCGGGAAAACATTTTTCAACACTTGTTTTCCTTGCCAAATAAGGTCGCGGATTCTTCATTAATTTCTCATGCTTAATCTTACTTTCTGAAATTCTTGCATTGAGAAGAATAGCTCGCTGGCATTTTCTAAAGCCGCTGGGAAAGATTTCAAGTTTATTCAAGCGAAATGTGCGAGTTATTACGGAAAACTTTGTATTAAGAATAATAGCTAATGAAAAATGTGTATTACAAAAGAAAAGCTAATAAGACGAAAAGAAAAAATATTAACGACTAGAGTTTTCCAAGGCTACAGATTTTGCGGTAGTTGCATACTTGCTTCTAGTACGATTAGTACGCAAACTATAGAGTTGAAGATTGATAATAATTTACATCATGCGTGTACAGTAGAACAGTAGGTGAAAATCAACTAAATCTGTTAAATGTATGAACTGATCAGTTAAATAATTAGCAGCCAGTTTGGTTAGCTGATGAGATATTTAGCTTGTAATTCAGCAAGATCAAACTATACAGAAACTCGACAAAAGCTGTATAATGCACATGCTTTTCAGCTGAAAACATCTATGTTTAATGTAGAAAATGTTCACTGCCTCATCTATTTAGTCTGCATTATAACAATATTTTCCAAATATTGGTTTAATAATCGTATATGAAATCGAAGATTCTATTATGAAACGAGTTTCTGATTTTAAAAATGTACAACAACCCATTTATCCAATATGCTAAATACACACCGCTACTAAATCAACATAAACTATTTTTCCTGCGCCTTTGGGAACAAATTCGGATTGAGCATCTCCTAAAAAACAGCATCTTCAATATTCCACTGCTATAAAACCGCTACCGCAACAGGGAAAAACCATCTCCCAAAAATTGATAATAGAATCAGTAAACAATCGAGGAAAAAAAAGTAGTACTTGGAGAGAGAAAACAATCGCGAAATTCCTATTGCAGGGAATGAGAGAGAGGGGCGAGTTTCAATTTAATTTTCCACGTAGAACAGCAGCGCCGTCGCGTCGCGAAAAAGAATGCGGTTACACGCGGGGGTCGTCGGAGAGTCTGGTCGTTCCCGCGCACTGCAGACAGTAAGAGAGAGAGAGAGTGAGAGAAAGAGAGAGGGGGGGGGGGAGAAAGATAGAGAGAGAGGCGAGAAATGGCACCGCGGTGCCAGGCGACGATATTAAATTATCCAGTGAGAAATGACTGTGCGCTTTGGGCATCCCTCGGATGCTAGACAACCGCGTCCCCAGTCAACTACTGTCCGTATGCATGCATATATATGCCGCCCATGAGGGATTTTCCCCCCGAAGCTTTGCTTTTCCTCTACTTCTTCTTTTCTTTCCTCTTCTTCTCTTCTTTTTTCTCCTGCTCTTGAATTTCCATCGTGAGTTTTTTCGCGACTCGTGACGCATTTTGCGAATGAGTTGGCGTATAGCGGAATTACGAAAGTACTGTTGGCACAACAGCGGCTTCTTGGAGGACAATTAACAGATAGGCAAGAAAAAGGTTTGTTTGTTGCATTCAGTTCCAAATATTAATTATTTGGTTCGAACTTACGGTCAACTCTTTTTTTAATTTTCTATACTTTTGTAGATATTTTAATTAATACTAATGTATTTGCTAATAGTTTTGTTTACATATTATTATCTTTTATTAAAATGAAATAAAATCTTATAATTATAGAGTAGAAAACCGCTACCTATTTATTGGCACTTAGCTTCATTTAACTTAATGTTTTGTTCTAAAGTACATTTATTATATACTTTATAAATAAATTAAGTAATTGACTATAATATAATAGCCTAAAATTTATAAACGAATTTCATTCATCAAATATTGAAAAATTATAATTCAATAAATTATATTTTAAAAATATTTGAAAATACAAATAAAATGCGATATTCAACATCAAATTCCATCAATTCATTATTGAAATATAAATATTTGAAAAAAATGTTAAAAATCAGAAAAATTGAAATATCTTCAAAACTTATTAACCAAATGTATAGAAAAAATATACAGTTCTCAAGGAATAAAAATGATATTTATATATAAAATTTTGAAAAGATTTGAACAGTTTTACACCTGTCATCAAATCCCATACTAGACCGATTTTTTCATAACATTGTTAATTTCTGAAAAAACATTAATACCTGAAAATTTAACAGATTCATACTAACAATAACCTATAAAATTTAGTAAAATTTCATAGTGATTAATAAAGAAATTCTAAAGTTATAACCATAATTTCAAAAAATGACATTTTTCGAAATAACAAAAGAACGACGTAAGTAATTTAAAAATATTAAAAATCAAAAAGTATCTCTTAATTTATGAATCTTAATTTATTTTTCAGCCATCGTGCGACAAAAATCCGAGGAAAACAAATGTTTATACTTTAAAGCACACATAAACACTAACTCACACACACACACACGTGAAAAAAAAAATTCTCAAAACTACTCAATTTTTATTTATATTTACCTACAATTATTCCAATAATCTGTTCTAAAAGGAACCATGCACGAAATTTCAAATATGCCCATATGATCAATGACTAAATCATAGAGTATCAAATTTTGTACTACATGTATTCCCATGCTCCAGGATAATTACGAGAAAGAAGTCACAATTTCCATATTTTGATTGCCACGAATCTTTAAGTCCATTATTAATTTTGCATAGCAAAATACGGTTCAACGGAGAGTCGAGTGAATTAAAAAGAGCAGAGAGAGGGAGAGAGAGAAAGAGAGAGAGAGAGAGAGAGAGAGAGAGAGAGAGAGAGTCGAAGCGAAAATCGTGTTTGCAATGGTCATGGCGCCGGTACTCGGTCGTTTCGACGGAAAGCGCTTTGATTGGCCGTTGTGGGAACGCCGCCCGTAGCAGCAGCAGCTAGAGATGCAGAGCCAAGTCCGTGTAAATATCGCCTAATTGCGGTAGTAGTAGGCGAAAGTGAGAGAATGGCGAGTAGCTGCGAATTCAACTTTGATTTAAAGTGCCGATTGGCCATGACTGGCCGACTCTCCTGCAGTTTGTACCTCTGTGCACCAGAGCGAATCGCCGTCACTTTGGCTAGACCAAATAAAGGCCTATACATTTTAAAGCTTTCCTCTCTCTCCCTCTCTCTCTCTCTCTCTCTCTCTCTCTCTCTCTCTCGCTGTCATCCTTTCAGGCTCCTCATCCACTTTCCACGTCGGAATCAAAGATTCTGGTTTTTGTATCAAACGGCATTTTAAGAGCGCTACGCTAGTTAACTGAGGCTACACCATCTACAGTGTGAGCCAAACTTACGGAAATGCGCTGAATTCTATATGATTGTGTGGTCTTGCACAAGATGAGATTCATTTTGGTTTTCAATTCTAGTACGTTAAATTTGTTATGGTATTTTTCATTAAAGATTAAATTATGTCTATAAAACAAAGATAATTAGCAGTTGCAGACCTTAAAAGATCCAGCTGTTCTCCAGAAACTACTGAGTCTTATGAACTGTCCAAAGAACTTACCCAATAAGATATAGCAAAATACTACCAGATTACAAAATTTCAAATCGATTTTGACAAAGATATTTCCATCGGTCTTACAGTCTAATCAATATTCATGGGCAATCAGATTGCCCTTGTTTACAATCATCCCCGAAGAATCTGAAATAAACTTATATTTAACCCTGAAATAAACTTTTGTTAGTAAAGGACAATCTGACTGCCCCCCACCACCTGAGTCCCTGAGGAGGAGCCGGAGCGGGCTCGAAACGTCGAGCATGTTTGGGTGGTGGGGGGCGGTCAGATTG
>UELU01131502.1:0-23357 GCA_900490025.1 Megastigmus dorsalis
CACACACACACACACACACACACAGACATATATAGTATAATATAGCTGCTCCTTCTTGGCCAGCTTACTTGGTCCGCGTCCGGCCAACCCACGCGCACCCACACACCCACGCACGCACACTTGTCAGTTAATTTCCAAGGAAGCTATCGCTGCAGCGCTACATGTGTATATATATATGGATGGTGTGTGTGTGTGTGTGTGTGTGTGTGTACACACGCGCACACACTTGTCGTCCTGCGCACCCTCGAGTAAGCGAGTCGAAGCGAGCGAGCGATGCTCTGATTTTCATGGGAACGATTTCTTCTTTTCACGCGGGCGTTAAGTGGAGGAGTTGCTGCTGCATGCAGTGGCAGTGGCAGTGGCAGTCGAGCGCCACACGCACACACACACAGAGAGACACAGAGGCGCGATAACGTCTTTTCAGTGCCGGCCGACGCGCGCGAGGGGGTAATACTTGCTACTATATACGTGCACATGTTACTCTCTCTCTCTCTCTCTCTTTCTGCCTTGTATATACATGTGGAAGAGCGCCACTTCCTCTCTCCCTGATGTGATTTCCCAGACTGCTGCAGAGAGACCCTCGGACGGTTTCTTCTTCTTTCCTCCTCCTCGTTCGTTCTTCGGGTTCACGTTTTTTTCTTTCTTTTTTCTTTCGGTGCGTGTGTGTACTCACTGAAAGCGAAGCCGGTGGATTCGGTTAATCACCGATGTAGGCCCTCTCATTTTTTTTTTTACAAGTGCCTGTTTTTTCTCCCACCGAACGGACAGATTTCTTATTCATCCCTGCTGTTGCTGCTGCTGCTGCAGGAGCTGTTTTTAGGAAAAGTCGTTGTAGGTGGCTTATATACGGGGAAATGCGATGACTATATGAGAACCGTTCTGAACCGACTTTGTGGCTTCGATTAGGCCGATTGGCGATATTGGATTTGCGGAATCGCGCGCGTGAATCGTATTCGCGGCCGATGCGAAAGAATAACATACCTTAATATCGGTAGTCGACGATCAATTAATCGCGCCAACCGACTCGTCTCAAATTTTTAAATAATCACAACCTTCCGAGCCGCAAGTGTTCCATCGACAGCTCTGCCAATCCATCGGCAACATCTCGCGTGTCAAGGTCTCGAGGAAACGCATGCATCGTGTAAGAAAAGAAGCGGCGCACAGGAATTTGTTTACAAGTACATATACGGATTACGGGGAGGGAGAGATCCGCGTGCAGGAGGGGCACATGGGAGCAAGGCGTTTTGATAAAGCAGCCTTAAAGAGGGCAAAGTGTCCGCGGGAGCAGGGGAGCGCGACACAAAAGGCGCGCAATAGACTGTAGGATCGCGAGCTATATAAGCCGTGTGCGCCGGGCGGCCTCGTGCAAGATAGTCTGTGGGAAGAGGACGGAGAAGTCACCGAGGCATGTCCGAAAGGAAAGGAAGCTCCGCGAACCTCAGTTCCGCTCGTTCTCGTCTTCCTATCCGATTCGCTCTCTCTCTCTCTCTCTCTCTCACTCTCTTACCTTGAGCGCATAGAGCGGCATTAAAGGCACGAGCTCGCCGACTCGTCGCGCTATACTTTTCACTGAGCGCGCTGCTGGTCTCGCATCCGCTGTTGTCGTCGTCGTCGTCGTCGTCGTCGTCGTCGATTTCCTCCGTGACCCCGTAACTCGCGCACGACGCACACCGAACACAGGCGAAGAAAAAAAAGAACGAACGGTCGACGACTGTATATGTATACGCTGACAAACCAATTTTCGTCCCCGCGCTCTTTAAGCATGCCGTGTATGTGTGTGTGTTTATAGGGTCTTTAGGGACACGCGATGCTCGCGACTCTGGACTTTAATGAGACGGGCAATTTGACGAGTGGAGCTTATGTTGAATAATTTTCAATGATTCCTTTTCAACGGGTTTCGAGACCGAAAAACGGATCGTCGAACGTCGCATATTGTGATATTCACAGTTTAAGGTTGCAATTGTACACACGATGAATGTCTAGCCGAACCGTGAAGAATTCAAACTATTTTTTACAGGCTTAATCATAGAATTGAGTTTAATCAGTACTTGCACACCATGTCTTTATTTGAAGAAACAAACGAGGTGTTGGAACAGTCACGAATCAGATAGTGCAAGAACCATTGACCGATAAAAGTCAAAGTTGATACGTATCAACTTGTCGGAGATAAAATAACTCTAAGTTAAATAGTTTATATAAAGATAAATGTATT
Source organism: Megastigmus dorsalis (assembly GCA_900490025.1). Lineage (NCBI taxonomy): Eukaryota > Metazoa > Arthropoda > Insecta > Hymenoptera > Megastigmidae > Megastigmus > Megastigmus dorsalis. The sequence continues at coordinate 2,213 of UELU01131502.1, forward strand.
ATTACTACATTATACCATCGATTGCCGATAAAAGCCTGCATCGCGGTAATCAGACATTTACATGTCTGATAAGTTGTCGGAAAGTATGACGATTGATGCGAGTGTGTCCGATTCCTCCGTTTCGCAAGTTTATTTTTTCCTTTAAAAATAGATTATACCCACGACGCGAAACAGACGAACAATTGGTTATTAATGCAGAAATTAATGGGTTACTTAAAAAGCGTATATATTCATTCGTTTTCGTTGCTGTCCACGATAATTGGCTCGGAATTGCTAAGTCGTCAACGGCGGGGGCAAAAGAGCATCGAAATAACAACAGTATGTATATGTATATATGTGTGTGATGGTAATAAATTTAAAGACTATGAGCGAGCTTCGAGTCGCGCTCACTGCGCTTTAACGTCGATACACTTCCTCTGTGAAAAATACACGTAATGAGAATTTCAACCTGGACGCGAAGCTAATTATTTCCACGGTGTAGATACGACTTTAGTTCGAGATAACACACGTTGTTCGAGACTCAATAGCGAGCAGTACGTCCGATAAAAGTATATTTTTCGTTTTGCTGGTACTTTAAATAAATCCTAATCTTTGTCGTATTTCATTCAAATCCATTTGGGAAATTGTAGCGAGTAATTTTATTCTATATACACATGGCCGATGCCAATGCATACAACTTTCATCGAATCGCGCAGAGTCTAATTTAGTTATATCCCCAGCAGCAGCAAAAAATGAATTCCAACGTACGTTGCACAATCTTTATCGAAGAATTCACGATTATTCAATCAAAAATCGATGTCCGTACAACAATAGAACTGCGCACCCAGAAGAACAGAGGGGAAAAAAGCCCATCGGCAGATCGTCATCGAACAATAACGTTATACACGTTGATCACCGCTCGTTAACCTATCCTCGTCCGCATCGAGCGGAGAGAGAGGCTCAACTCAACTGAACGAAAAAAAAAAAGCCAAACTCTCTCGCTGATCCGAGAGCAAAACCACACTGGAATACCGACACACCTTACAAATGCAGAACGACGTGGTGCAGCAAGCCTCGTCGATATAATCGTGCGCAGCGGTTGTCGGGGAAAAGAGTAAGGTGCACACGGGAGCCTCGATCGAGACGTGCATGTATATATAGACTCATGCAGGGCCTCACCCGCGATTGTAGGGGAATCGCGCGCGCGCGCGCGCGCCCACAGGTGCAACATTCATCGCTCGCGGTTCATTAAACGAGTTCGAGCATCCATCGTCTTCGATTTCGAGTGAGCGAGTGAGAGAGAGAGAGAGAGAGAGAGAGAGAGACCTTTAGCGGCTGATTGTGGCAGAGAGGCAGGAGAGCCGCGGCAGGCCGCGCGTCTATCGATTGCACAACCGCCTCGGCATCGGTATATTATGCAACTCTCTGCCGCTGCCGCCGTCGCTTGCCGCCAGCTCCCGGCTTCCTGCTATTACCTAACGCCCCACCGAGAGAGCACACCGAGAGTGAGGCAAACGGTCACCCGGAAACCAAAAACTTAAAAGACGCCAGACGCAAAGAGTCTCTCTCTCTCTCTCTCTCTCTCTCTCTCTCTCTCTGTATGCATATACATAATAGACTCTCTGTTTCCTCCTTTCGTCGAATATGTCCGAGGCGAACTTTGATTGTGCGAGCCTCTAGTGTAGTGTGTGTGTATTGCGAGAAGTTTCGGAAGTTGGAATTGGTAATTCGTCGGGTGACATAATAGGCCAGCAGCGACGTTTCCGAGAGCCGGGGGATCGTGACCGCTTGAGAAATTTTTATTGGCCGGGCCCCGAGTTGCGAATATTCTACAGCGCTAACCGTCGGTGTCGCCGAGCTCTGTGGTGGCCATGGGATGGCGTGTTATTGAGTAAGGAATCGAGCTCTTTTTATGAATGAATTACGCGAATGGTAATTCGTCTTATGTCAGGTGGAGAAATGATCGTAACGATCCGCTCGAACGGTCTGTTTATTTTAGTTACAATGTATATACAAATGCACGCGCGCACGAAGGTTTATAATTAAATGCTTGGATGATATGAAAATTGATTCTCGTCTCGATGTTCTTGGAACGTAATTATAATGGTTTTACGATGAGCTACTTTAGATTTTCCTTTTTTTTTTCTCTTTATAATTTTGCCTCGTATAACTGAATTACGGTAGAGTCCGTGGCCTACTATACGAGCGACATGCAAATGAGAAGCTTAAAAATATAAATGTACCAATTTGCGGGAGATTTTCTAAAATTTCATTTCCTCGAGCATTTTTCCACGATACGCGAAAATGTTATTTAATATCATATTTCGAAATCTTAACTGCAGGAACAAAACTTGGTAAAAAAAGACTCTCGCTCTTCTCGTGTTGCAACAGATGTAATAGCCAAAAAATGATCGTTTCGATGAAAACTGCTGGGTTATTGTTAAGAAAACATAAACCGACCAACCCTAAATTCAATATTCTTTATACTACAGGAAGAGTAAATTCTTAAAAAAAGAAACAGTGAATTGCAAGATTTTAATAGCTTAACTTTACACGTAGAAATCGATATAACTGCGAAAACTCATTATCATAGTTTACGCGCGCTGTTCCGATCGTAAATACAACATTATATATACATACAATACAAATTATCTGCCAGAATCCGACGTTCCCACCAATTAACGGAACCGCACGTCGATCGTCCACTGCACGAAATCAGCCCAAGACTCAGAAACCCACGCTCGTTTCACTCGTCGCATTCTCAAGCTCATCGTCCTCCTTGCCGGGCGCGCAAGAACAGCAGTAGCAGCAGCAACCAGCGCATTTGGCAGGAATTCAAAAAACCTCCCGAGTCATACGTTCCGGTCGGTACAGTAAAGAGGATGTGTACGCGATGTGTATACATACTCAGGAGTCAGGACACGCGCTTGCGATATCTGTTTTTGCGGATTCTCCAAACGACGATTTAACGGAGAATCCGCGCCTGACCAATGCGTCCAGTGCGCGCACACAAAGGATCTCACATATATATATATATAACGGCAGCGTATAACGGACCAACGGAGCGACACGCAACAATGGCCCATGTTAATGGCGCGCGCGGCGCTATGTTGCAGCTCAGATCGCACCCGAGAGCAAAGTATAAATTACGCATTGATACAGTGCACATGGCCGTGTATGTGTGTGATATTATGCACGGGGTGGCTTGGGTTTAAAGGAGATCACGAAAGCGAGTTGCACCGGTACAGCCACTTTCGCGCATTGTGTCCCATGACCCACGCGTTTATGAACTCACCCCCTTCCTCCTCTGTATATCTATATGTATATCCTGTCTATATACATCGCTGAGAGAAGGGAATATATATCTTGATAACAGCTACAGCTGCCCACGTGTCGATAGATATATATATATATATACGTGCCGGGACAAAAGAGTATAGACCTGCAGCGGACGGGGAAAACAAACGCCACTCGACGAGATTGCCTCATTAACGCGGCCGTGCGATTTATCAATTTCCGCGATTTTTCCCTTTTATCCTTCCGCGCGCGCGCTCGCCTCTGTGCAGCAGTATATACATACAACAACGAGCTGCCACTTTATTGTTACGATAATTTAGCTGCCGAGGAAAATCAATTGGGAAGCTGACAAACGTGAGAAATGTATGAAGCCGTGGCTCGGCCTCTGGTATGCCAAGGATCTTTGGCTCATGCGAGTGCAAGCGGCCGCCGATCGGTCGTGTATAATATTAACCACTGTATCCGCGAGTTGGTTCTTATGGCCGATCGTGGAGAGAGTATGTATTTTTTAACGTACACTGCCTGCACGCTCTCGATGTGGAATATCGGCCGAACTTGACACACCCATTGACAATATTCTTTACTCCACTTCGTGGCTGCTGCCGTACACTCTGCACTTTTACAGCCTCCCGCGAGGTATTCCACATATATGTGCGCTAATAAAGAGATATACACGAGCTGCGGCCGAACAAATTCTTATTATTTCCATTGTGGCTGTAAAATGAGTTCATTTCCCCGTATGGCGTGTGCTATAGTTTGAAGGTGGGGTTAGGCTCGTTTAAGCCGGGAACAAGAGCCGAGATTCCACGTCTAATGGTTGTCGGTTTCATCGATGCTATGCACGTATTGCGCAATCGGCGAGCGATTCACTCTTTTTTTTTTTTACTAAGAACTTTTTCCGATAGAGAATATTTGTCAATTTTGCAACTCCTTGTTTTTATCGTTATCCATAAAATCCTGGTAATAAGAGTTTGTTTTGCAACGAGTGAAAAGCTGAAACTAACGATTGAGACTGTAAAAGCACAATTTCGTCTCTGTGCCCAATAGGAAAAATTAATAATTTTTGTGCATTAGTTTTTCACGAATGCGGACTACACCGAATCGATCGATCCGCGCAGTATCCACTGGGAAATTAATTTTCCAATTCGCGCAATTAAAGCTATCCTTTTACGGGTCCGAACAAACATTTGCCATAGGTAAAACGAACCGTTGAATTAATTGCCATTCGTATCGATTTCCCACGGCCACTATATACCCAAACGAAAAAAATTCAGCTATCAAGAATTCCAAATTATCGCAATTCCATTTCCTGAACAAACTCTGTATCCTTCCATCGCTCCAGAACTATCGCGCCGCACGTCTTATCCCATTACAGCTGCACGAAAATACCGCACCAATGATACACAAACACCTAGATACCCAGAACAGATCCTCAAATCTCAAAGAGTATATATATCGGCGCTCGGTCAAACCCAGCGCGATTTCTCTAAACGAGAACGAGGTGCGATCGCTCGATCCGATTTCCCCGCGGACGACGATGCAAATGCAAATTTTTACTCTCGCGCGCTTATCAAAGGTGCAGACGGCGCGCGAATGGATTAAATTGTCGAAGGATCCAGTAGTTCATCCATATCGCGATCAATTTCAATATATATCCATATAACATACCCCCCAGCCTATGCACACAATCACACCCACTTACAGAGAGAGAGAGAGAGAGAAAGAGAGAAAGAGAGTCGGTGAGCAAACTCGCCCGGAGCTTATCTATCTTTCTACTGTAGAGTTGCGCAGCCTTGAGATATCGACAGCGACGGCAGCGAGTATGTAGAATGCCGAAGAGGAATAGCTGTAGCGATTACAGAAAGTAAGAGAGAGAGAGAGAGAGAGAGAGAGAGAAGGAAAAAGAGAAACAGTTGCAGTGCATGGGAGTCATAGGTCAGAACTGCATATGCCTAAACGATAGGAATCTGGAGTGTGCCTGTGCCTGTATGCATGTGTGTGTGTGTGTGTCTGCACAAGTGTGTTATAAGGCACGGCTCGAGGGCTTGTGCAATACGCGCCGTTTGATTTATATCATCGGCAGGACGCTCGCTCGCGCGCACGCGGCGAGCTGCAGGATCTCTATAGCGCGAGGACAGCCACTTTTCTCTCTCTCTCTCTCTCTCCTTTTTCCTCGTAGACAAAGCCAGTCCGATAGCTTTTGTATATGCAGGTACGCAGAGTAGAGAGAGAGAGAGAGAGAGAGAGAGAGAGACGACGACGACGACGTTTATACGCGCCGGTATAACAGCGATACATGTATCTATGCAGACTTGCGCGCGCGCGAGCTAATTGCCGCCGCCGTCGAGAGAAAGAGAGAGAGAGAGAGAGAGAGAGAGAGAGAGAGAGAGAGAGAATGGTGAAGGTGCAAGCGAGTCTAAGTGCATCGGCATTTTGAATTATATAGGAGTGGCTCAGCGAGAGAGCGAGAGTTTTTCACGTGCTGCTGTTGCTGCTGCTGCTGAAATTGAAGAGGCACGCGAGAGAGTTGAGTTGTAAGGCAGATGAGAGTCATCGCTGCGGCGCAGCTACTTTCTTTTGTTGCGTTATGCGGCTGCTGCTGCGGAGATTGAATGGACCGATTGTTCTTCGTAGCTGGTATATACGGCGATCGAGAACTTCGGTACGATGCCTGCCGGCGTTCCAGCGGCCCGCCGCTCGCGGCTTTTCATTCGATTGCCTCGCGTATCTGTAATTAAGTGCACCCTATTGGGAAACGATACGAGCGCGTCTTTGTGGAATTTTTCGCAAACAATTGGGGAATAAACAAAAAATGACTAGACTCGATGATGGCACGTGTTTCGATATCGGACAGGTTGGTACAATGAGGAACTGGCGTCGATGATGACTGCGACTCTCATCGATATGATTTTCTTGTAATTTAATACCTATAAACGGGAAAATCACGAATATTGGTTGGCCAATTCGAATAAATCTTCGATCATTTGTATCATAATTGGGTATTAGTTATGATGATAAAAGTGGAAATTCATTACGAAATGGGGGAATGCTCCTAAGCCGATACAACATATCCCCGGTAAAAGTATGGATTTTCCCATAGATTCTACGAAGGCTCGATTGAAATTCAATCACGGTACCATATCGAATCTCAAAGCGAGCCTCGTATATACACCTTCCCTGTAAACTCAGCACACGCCACCGAAAGCACCGAAAGCAAGCGATTTACCTATACCCCAATAACCGAACAAACTTCTCAGATATAAGCAAGAAAAAGCCACCGCGTCGTATCGAATTCGCGCAGCATCGATATCCGGCGCGTTATCTCATCAGCACAGTCGCGCGCTACCGCTGACCCACATCCGATTTTTCCATGTATACCCGACACACGCTCGCAACGTAACGCACTCTTTCATACGTGTATCGCACACTCGGACAGCAAGCGAGAGAGAGAGAGAGAGAGAGAGAGAGAGAGAGACAAAAAAAAGTAGTTGCTGCAACGACTCGCAGGTCTCGCGGGAGAGACAAAGTTATAATGCACGTGCTTTCACAAGCGAGAGCGCATGCGCGGAAGCAAAAATTACATAAGTCGCTCGGTCGCGTTCATGCTCGCACACACCAGAAGCAGCAGCAGCGGCGGCGGCGGCAGGAGAGCATTCGCGGGGGGACGTATTTATGACGGAGTCGTGTCGCGGAGTCGCTCGGCTCGCTCGACTCGCATATACATGCTCCGCGGAGACACGGCGACAGAGAGTGAGAGAGAGAGAGAGAGAGTCGGTTAAACGGAGTCAAGAGATCGCGCGTAATGTACGTAGAAAGGAAAGAATATTAAATCAGCGGTTCGGTACACACACAGACACGCACAGAGTCACACGTGAGTTGGGTGAGTCGGTGAGCGCGCGTCTGTATATGCGCAGTGCACAATATACGTAATAGGAAGCGTGGGAGCTTATTCGGCCCGCGGGCCGCCCGTTCGTCCAGCGCAACGTTATTGTACTTATAAATAAGCCCCCCCCCCCAATAGCTCTCGGTCTCGACCTCGGCTCTTTCTTCGAGGAGGTTCGCGCGTTGCCGCGTTGCGCCCTCTCAGTTCCGGCTTCCAGTCGCCTGACTCGCGCTATTAATATTCCATCCTAGTCCCGCGACCGCCGCTCGCTCGCTTTTATACACTCGCTTACTTCTCGCTTACTGCCCGGCTCTTGTATACACACGAGAGCGAGCCTGTGTAGCGTTTAACGAGCCTCTCTCTCTCTCTCTAGCGCGCGAGAGAGAATTATAACGCGCTTGACAAAACTCGCGGACGAGGCTGCCTGCACTGGTATTTCCTCTGCGCGCGGAGGGCAATCGTATGCGAGCGAATGCGATGGTATAACGGCGAGGTGTCAATCTCGCGAGACTGGAGGATTCGTTCTACCCAGGGAATTGAGGAAGAGATGAGGGAGCTGACGAGTGTATCGGGAGGATGCGGAAGATTGAGCTTGAATCTTGGACGAGGAGCATTGGAATTTTTCGGTTCGCGGGATGTATGATGGATATACTTGTTTGGGTATGATGGTGCGGACATTTTTTGGATGACGACTCATTGATTTTATTGATGAACAAATTCGTGTTATTTTGAATGATTTGCATGTTTTTCTTTTTTTTTTAATGGAATATTGAACCGATGGCGAGAACCGATACATGCATGATGTATGCAAAGATATAGATTAAGAAATAAATAATGAATATTTATCGGGGTAGATGCTTTTTCATCACTTCAATTGGAGATATTAAAATTTTTTCGACTGTTGAAAATTCTGAGGCTGAATAACTACTTGTACCGACCTGTCGATGTCGATGCAGCTCCATTGTTATTCGGAAGTACCGAAAAAAAAAAAAAAACTTTCCATAGCTTTTTCCATTGAAAGTTCGATAATGCCGGTTAAAAAATCTGACATGTGGATTTTCCACGAGTGAACTTTTGAAAATCAATAAAATAGAAATAACAAAAGACTTTGTTCCTTTGTCTTTCGTATGTGGTTTTTGGTCCGCGAAAAATTTCAACGATATGCCGATCGTATTGTTCGTGTATAACGTCATTGTAGAGAAGTACGTAAACTGGCCTTTATGCAAAAATTGGTTTAGGATGCAGCTCTTTATTTTCAACAATGATAGCATGGAAAACAATTTGTAAATTCTATAAAATTATCTTGCAATCGAAGTTTCGTTCCGATCTCCATATGAGACACATCAAACATGATTTGTTACCTGACAAATTAAAAAAATTAAATTGCAATCATTTAGTTCTCTTCGATGTATACAGTTTTCTTCTACTATACGAGACGATGTACTCTGAAAAAAATTTCCCTTTTGTAAAACTGCTCCAAATTCAGTAGGTTGGCTTTCAATATCGGGGTAAATAGCGGGTTCAATCCTCCACAAAGAAAACGCTGGCGCATCGATGCCTCCTTCGCAAAGAAAAAAAAAAAGCCGAAAGCACGAAAAATCCTGGTTAGGATCCTCTCGGATCAGTCATTTAATAAAGTTCCGCGAAAAGGTACTTTGAAGTGCAGAGGCGTTGCCAGGATGAGGATAATACCTACGGCGAATCAAAATATTTTTCCATGGAATCGCACACACACACACACACAAGTACGTATACGTGCTTTACGACCGCGCGCGCAAGGAGTATATATATATACACATATGCGGGAGAGAGAGAGAGACGTGGTATACTCCTCTCGTATTCAGCTCGGCTCGAATTACGGCGTCACGTGAAATCCCTGTGTCAGAAAGGTGTCTTTCTCTCTCTCTCTCCTCCCCCCCCCCCTGTGTGCAGTGTGTTGGCCGCTCCTATAGTTCGCTGCATGACGATGCGCGCGCGCGGTCGCATGCAGTATAACATAAAAAAAAAAAAGAAGAAACGAAGAAGAGGAGCTGCCGCAGCTGCTGGTTGAACAAGGATGCACACACACACGCGCGAACAGAATTCGATGTCGTCGCGGTGGTGGTATATAGGTACGCATGAAAGCAAGTCGCGCGTGCAACCCCTTGCTCATACGCTGCATCGCACTTTTGTGCCAAAGCTTGCGCGCGCTTGCTTCGTTCGATTTTACAGAATTTCCATCGGCTGATATATATATATATATATTTATATAACTGCGTCTGTTTCATTTGCAGAGTTAATAATTCGCTTTGTCGAACTCGATTAGGTCTCGCTCGATGAAGTGTAATAAAGTGTGCAGTGCAGTTAGGTGGAAACGACGTATCATAGTTCGCATTCTTTATAATCCCATTATCTCGGTATTGTTTGCGATGGATTTTGGCATTGAATAATGAAATAATACCAGGTGGGGTTATTAGTGCTCACTGGATTGAGCGAATACTTCATTACGAAAGAATTGTAGTTCGATTATCGAGGTAACCGTCTTGATTCAAGGTCTGATCATTGATAAACGTTGAATCGCAAATTAGGTGTTAAAAGATGAGATTAAGCCAGGCATTCGTTAGACTAATCGATTGGCTTTAACGCTGTTGCACCGTTGTGAAAAACAACACCGTTGAGGGAATCTTGCCTCTTTTTTGTTTAGTCCTATAAGTATAAACACCAGAATGGCATCACCATGTAAGCTGATAGATTAAAAGGCTTGTCCTATGGATGTGCAGCTTGGAATCATCTTTCATTCGGCCAAGATACCCTAAATTGATTCTATGAAATCTGCGTTGTTACCAGATGACTTTGCTTTGCGAGCACATGTAGCATATGTTACTCACCCAACACTTATATATGTACACGAGTCAAGTTTAATGAACCATAAAGCAGAAAAATACCAATTACTAGTCAAGCATACTGCACTAATGTGAATACGCAGATTAAAAATAATTAATTTGACGATCGAATGTACAATTTAGTTAAAAAGCTCAAGTTTGACGGATACTTTGAGATCCAAACTTTTCCGATCTTCGAGAGCCTTTAGTATCGTTAAATCGATCGTTCCACAATCACAATACTGCCCTACACACGCCTCTAAAGCACCTTTCATAAGCTAAAGAAAAACGCGCAAGAGAGAAAGACTCGATTCCACTCGGGAAGCAGCAACAGCTATACGGTGAAGAGCGCGCGCGAGAGAGAGAGAGGGAAGACCATAAAGGAGCTGCTGAAGAATGAAGAAAGAAGAGTCGAGCGCGCGAGCGGCGAGGAATGCCCGTAGCTAATCACCAGCACAACGACGAGCTGACGGCCGCAAGAGACGATGGTATTCGACAGGCGCTTATAGGGTCGTTCTTACACTCGCTTGCCATTACTCGTCCGCTGCTGCCGCCGCCGCCGCCGCCGCCGCCTCGAGTGTGTGCGCGCCACGAATCCGTAAAAACCTCATATGGCGAGTTGTGTATACGGTAACGGGTCGTCCCTCCCTCCTTCGCCTCCTGCCACCTCTTCCTCGGTTACGTGCCTTGTTCCTCCTTTATGTTTCTCGCTTGTACCTTATTGTCGCCCCAAGTACGCGAGCTACAATTTGATGATCGGCTTTTGGCGAACCTTATACATATATACACACTATACCGCACGCGCTGCTGCACACATCCTTTCCTATATATATATACGCACACGCGCGATTGATCTACGTGCGTCCTTCGCGGTACGTCGTGAAAGTATTATTATACGAGAGAGAGAGAGGAAAAAAGCTCAGGGAATTGGGAAAATTGTTTTTTTTCCTATTCTTTCCTTCCTCGCAGGCGTATGCTCGCGGATTACAAAATGATGACGATGTCTGCTTTTTTTTTTATAACTTTAACAGCCGCGCGGGATAAATCTATCGTCGTTTTAATCGCGCGCAGAAGAGAGAGATAAGAAGCGTTTGCTCAATAATTATAATGTCCGCGCTATAGTCGACACTCTTTTACACACGCGTATATATAGGTATATACAGTCTTGTGTAAAAGCCGTATGCCGCGTGCGGTGTAGACGTTAGCGAGTGTGTATTAGGCGTGATATAAAAAAATTCTGATTGATCGCGCGGTTGCGGGATGAGGTTTTTTTCGCGCCGACTGTATATAAGCGCGTGTGTTATTGTAATGATTCTAATTGTGCGCAACGCACTCAATTTAGCCTCGCGTGTAATTTATCGTTTTCCTAATATCATAATTAAGGCTCGTGCGTTGCCGCGCGGCGCGTGTGTAACGATAATATTGTTCCGTGCGCGCACCGGCCTTTTGCCGGCTTATGACTGGCTTTTAGAAAATCAGGCTTTTGCCTCCAGAGTGCGATGTAGCAAAGTAGTCATTAGGCCGTAATAATGCGACGACGCGATTTTTTCACAATAGTGTAAACTGTGAATTGGCAATTTTGAACGCTTCACAATCCCTGACTCAGCAATTGTGAATTACATCATTGAGAAGTTCATTCGCTGCGATGGAACAATGACATTTTCACCGATTCATATTTAGAGAGTAAATCGAATCTTTTCCTCATCTACGACTGATTTTTTTTTTTTTTTTTGATCGATATTTCTGGCAGCGTAGTCCAATTAATATTTATGATGATGTTATCGCTATTGGGCCAATAATTATAAAGTTTTATTCAACAACGTAGACAGTAAACGGATTTAACGTTGAGAGGAACAGACTTTATTGGTTCCCACTCACGCCGAACATGCGCTGTGTTTCTCAATCAAATTTGTACGTGGCCATTGCTCTGTCATTGTGATTCGCGCCACGAGCGATCGTTATTATTCCAATCGCAATTTATGATTGAGAAGTTACATTTGTAACATGTGTTTATATACTTTTTATGAATGTGAAACACTTTGAATCTATAAATCGATCCGTTCAATTTCCCACGAAGACGACAAAGATGTCGCATTACGATTCAGCGCCGTAGTTACAAACGACGATGGAATATATATATATTTAATGCAAAACCGTGCGAGGAAAAAGTTTTCTCGTGGACTCACATATGACACCTTCGATCGAGACTTACAAAGTTTCACTCTCCGTCGCCCAAGAATTACTTCTCTCTCGAGGAGAACGTGGCCCAATGATTTTATGTAAAGTCAATCAGCTTTTTGTCCCCGAGAGACGGTAGTAGATACCGATTCCGTTATACCTCCGCTCCTGCACTCAGCTATTTACATCTTTCCACTTGAATATAATGAGCTATAAAACAAAAACCACCTGACTTGCCCAATAGGAAAATATAAATATCCTCGCGCCATTTGATTTCTGCTTTAACCGAATAATGAATATTAATCGCGCGTATTATCCTAGGAAATAGCTTAAAGCCGCGCGTCCCAGTTCCATAAAGCTGAATTTGTCAATATTGTGAAACCATTGGAAATGGAACTACTCGGATTTTAAGACCTGTGCGCGGCCGCGCCTGCCTTCGATGCCGCCAAGCGCCGGCCGCGACCAACTTAAACCGCTCGCGCGCGCGCGCGCGCCGGCTTTTTGTTTCCCAAGAAAATAAATTAAAATTACATAAGTTTCTCCTCCAGGTGGAAAAATCAATCAGGCTTTCTTTGCATCGCTCGCTCGTGAGCGCAAGAAAACGATCTTTCCAAACAAAACTAAATGGGAGGATAATTTATACGCTTTATGCGGACCTGATATAACTCATTCGGAAAAATTACATTCCTTCACAAGGATTATTATTTACATGCTTCCCTCCTATAAGACGTTGCGAATTCTCGAATTTTTCTCTTCGGAGCTATTTCGAAAAGCTGTCGATTGCCCCATCCGCCTTTTAAACTTTCAAATTTCAAACTCCATCGGTGGAAATCATTCTTTTACAAGACGTTTCCCAGTATAACGATATCTACTCGCACCGGGAATGTATATACAGCTCCCAAAAAAGAAAGAAACGCTACAGCAGCACGATACCGATTACCGATGCTCGGACCGTCAGTCGCACGATATTAAAAATCCCAATCACGATAACGATCGTTCGCGCGACTTTCGCTCGCTGACGATGGGCCACGCGGAACAAAGGAGAAAGAGAGAGAGAAAGAAAAGGGAGGAGAATCGTCGCGGGGCGCGTGTCACAATATAATTCGCGGTGCACACACGCGCGCGAGGGGAATCTTTCGAAAGCGCGTTGGCCTCACTCGACGTGTTTGAAATTAGAAACGCTCGCGTTAGTGTCTCTCTCCCACTCTCTCTCTCTCTCTCTCTCTCTCTCTCTCTCTCTTTCTCTCTCTCTCGCTGGTTTAAACACCAATACAGTGCAAGAGCGTCGGTGTGCCTATATACACTCCCCCACCTCGTACCCGCCGCGCGAACCTCGCCGATCTTTCGTAATACTAAACTCGCGAGCTGGCTTTCAACGATTTTGCCTCGCTCACCTCCTCTATAACGACCTGTGTGTGTGTGTGTGTATTATCTGTATAGGAAGAAAGTGTTGCATCGCCGAGCGAACGAGAGAGCCCGAGGCGATGATTTACCGCGCTGAGCTGCACCGCCGGATTATTATTTATAAAACGTTAATCGGCCGTGTCGTGGGAAGGCCCTCTTCTCTCTCTTTCTCTCGAAGCGTTGTTGTTATATACGCACTGGTATATTATGCGCCGGAACGCCGGAGAGAGAGAGAGGAGAGCGCGCAATGGAACGCTGCAGCGATAGCGTGCGTATGCGAGTCGAAGGTCAGGCTACGTTAGTGGCTGGTCATTTTCTCTCGTTAGGAAAAGAGCGCGTTGTTACGGATGAGGAAATAACGCCCGATGAGCCGACTGATTTTTGGGAATCGTACAGCTGCTGATTCCAATTTTTACCGGGAGTGTTTATCGATAGTAATCAAGTTATTTCTATGAAGTGGCTTGAACGGCAAATTCGATGTCAGTTTGGGTTGTAAAACTAGCAATGATGTTTCTTCTAAAAAGGAAATGTTAACGTTTAGTGAAAAAACTTGTATAAATAGTAAATAAAAGGTTACTATATTTATACAGAAGATATACTAAATATACAGTTTTATTTATCAAGAATTCGATTAACGATACGGTCTTTTATACGTGCATAGAGAAAATAGACAATGTTTTGCGCTATGGAGTCTTTTTTTTTATGAAAACTTTTAGTCATCCGCGTTTTATACGATTGCGAATAAAAGTATAGTTCCTGGAGTTGATGGAAGGCGATTGAAAATCAATAAAAATACCGCTTTTTTTTTCGTGTATATATTTCCGTCTACCGAAGGCATCGAGAGTCAGTTAATATCTCAGTGCGCGGTTAAATCAATGAAAGAAGTGACTGTAATTGAGACTTTCCATAAAACTTTTACTATGCCGTTTGCGTATGCGAGAACACCGCGGCTATATCCTGCATTTTTCAGGGAACGGGCTACACAGTCTCGATCGATAAGACGTAGAAAACTTCTGATTCGATAATCCTTTGACGTCGATTAAATTCTTCTACGATCTGAGCTGCATTTCTCGTTTGACCCTAACGTATATCATAAAACGCCAAAAAATGATTAGAGACAACAAAAACATTTTTCTTTTTATATTACGATACCTACAAATACCAAGTTTCTATATATTCCTTTCTTCAGTTCGCAGGACATGACCTGCACCATGCAAAGTTTCACTCGGAAACACTGACAAATTGCATCCAGCGTAAATTAAACGGTTCGAGTGTCCCCCGTTCCGCCCAAAGCCACCATGTAATCATCCAAGCCTGCGCGCTCATCGATATGTTTATCACCATAGAGCCAACTTGCGGAATTCCTGCAGCTGACGCGTCCGAAGCAGCGCGCTGGCAACTTCTCTCCCACAGTCGCCTACAGGACCTTTTATCATGTCCTCGTAGCTCCTCCGCCGTCGTCCACTCTTATACGTAAACGTACACACACAGAGACTCGCGTATACACGTTACGTATATAAGCCACCCGTCAGCCTCGAGCCACAAACGTCTTAACGGTCTGCATCAGCCGAAGTGGGCTCAAATAGCGGATTCCGTCATTAGCCTCTTCGGCCGCGTGTGGTACCTATGCGCAGATATAATCTACGGAGCCAATAAGCTTCGCTCCTCCACCGCTGCACTCCCGCGCGAGCAGGTCGAGTCCGACGCTCGAGCCGCGGGCGTGCGAAAAAAACCTCGATGAGGATGTGAAAAGTGCACAGGTGGTGTTTCTGGGCGTGCATCGCGCCTCGAACCTCAGAAGGTATAGGGGACGTGAAAGGAGCACCAAGGGGATCGATGTCGTCGTGTCATTCTGATACCGCGCCTGACAATAGAGACGCGCTTCTTCTTCTTCTTCTTTTTTACCTTGCTCCCTCTCTCTCTCTCTCTTTCTCTCTCTCTCGATTTCTCGGTCGCTGCTGAGCGAGTACAAAACATAAGGTCTGCTCGGCCCAATCGATATACCCGTGCACCTATACGCTCTTCCTTCGTAATTCGAGACTGACCGCGCGCACCGATGCTGCTGTTGGCTGCAGCGCCGCACACGCGATGTAAGCCGCTTCTGTTTTTTTTCGTTCGCGCGCGCGCGACTCTTCTTCGTTTTTTTTTTCCTCTTTCGGTGGAGTGCGAGTACGTGCGGTGAACGGGTCTTGCGACTTTTTGAAAATCCACGCGCGCACGATGCTTACGGGGGCGTAACGAGCAGGAACTTTGGCTCTCAAACAGTCCTCCTTCTCTTTTTCTCAGGAGAACACGATGCGCCACATCCGAAGAATATGAATCCGCCAGGGCCGGTTAGTGGAAATTGGTTATTGGGTTGCCGACCGATGCGAGCCGATGCGACAGGTGTGCGTGCAGTACGGTATGGGCCCCGCGAGTATCTAATTAAATTGCACACTTCAGGATCGCTGTGCTATGTGGAACGAACGAGCTATTTTTCGGGCTGGCAGCTATATATACATGTATTTTCTCGAGATTGCGGGAAGGGGCAGAAAATTTCAAAGCGACCCCATTACACTCTCAAACGAGTAAACATCGTAAGCTTTATTAACAACATTCGGTTTTTGTACACCGCAATCGTAAAGCTTCAATCACCGACCGACGACAGTGCCAACTATTACAAAAAGAAATTGGGGGAATCCCAATAAATCGCCGATCCAGTTCCAAAAAAGAATCCACCCGGCGCCCAGTCCATAAAATCCAGCGCAAGGGACGTATAGTCGGGCACAAAACGTCTCCCCTAAATCCAAAGGAGCCGCGAAGCTTCGTGAAAAGACATAAAGCGCGCGCAATACTCCTGTCGAGGCAAACAAACAAGCAAACGGACCTGCATGGCCAAAAAAGACTGCAATAATGTATACGTACACAGACACGCGACTCCTCTCTCACTCTCTCTCTCTCTCGTCATTCTCACAATCTCTCCTACCTCGTACATAATCCTCTTTGTTCGCCCTGGCACACATTATACATTCACTCGGTACGCGATATACCCGCCCCGCCAGATCGTAAACACGCGCGCGCAGGGCAACAACTCGCAAGAACGCTTCCTCCACCAAAATACACACACACACACACACACACGCGCGTAGCACACACGTAGCACACAGGCAGAGGGAGAAAAGCTCTCTCCAGTGTTGGCATATATAAGGGCTGAAAGCTGCAGGAGGGAGGAGGCGGTCGGGTGGGTGGCGCGGGCGGGAGTTGGGTGGCGTTTCATTTCCTCGGCGACTTCCGGCAAACGCGACGCTTCCGCCATATCGGGGCCGGCGCCGTGGCAGCTATCCCCCTCCCCGACCTCCTCCATACACCCGCTCTCGCCCTCTTTCTCCCAGTTCCGGTTCCAGGGCTCCTTCCGCTTTCCCTCCGACGTTCTCCTTCGACTTCCGTTCGTCGGGCGCTTCCTCCTCCACCCCCTCGGGCGTTCTGCTTCCTCTCTCTCTCTCCCTCCCTCTTGTGGCTAGTGCCTGCGGATCCACTCGCCCGCGCGAGAGACGCGAACCTTTTGTGCGTCCCTGTATATAGTATCTGTGTATACACACGCGCGCTCGACGCTATCTGCGCGTTTACTTTGTGTGTATATGTATAGGTGTATGTATATAAGAGAGCGCCTTTTAACGGCCCGACCAAGCTTTTTTTTTCGCTCTCCATCCCGCAGTGCCAGTATTTTCTCGCCTTTGCTTTTCGCCAGGGCTTGTATGTATTTGTGTGCGTGTGTGTGTGTGTGTGTGTCTGGCGGATAAGTCGAGGTCATTAAAAAGAAGCGCGAAAAGAGACGACGCGAGTCTGTGTGTGTGTGCGTGTCTGTGCGTGTACGGCAACTGTGATAAGGGTGGCTTTTTTTTCTTCTCGCGTCAAAGGGGCTATATACACATAGCGATTGTGGATCAAGTGCGCGAGCTGCGCTGGTGCTATTATTGCGCGTAGACGTGGGCGTCGACCTTTTGCAGTGTCGTTAATGACATTGGATGTGCGTGGCTATCGATTGGAAGCGAAATTACTTTCAAGTGTATGCCGACGACGACGAGACCGGGAGTTTTATGTCACGCACGCGAATGATGGTATTGTCTGTTTGGGTGATGACTTTGGCTGGATTTTTAATTATTGGCGAGAAGTTTTAATGAATTCAGGGGAGAATACGACGTACAGGAGTCGAATGTGAAATAAGAAAAGAGGTAAATTCTTTACATACTTGGACAAAATAATTTTCATTGATCCGAGAGACAATGATTGCACCTGTAACGAGCAACTAAAGCAAAATTGAACAGCATCGTACACCACGTATTATAACATTATACAATATGTTATCACGAAACATGAATTACTTTCCAAAAAAGAAACGCAACTGATCACGTCCACATTGTAACATAATGAAAAAAAAAACTCGGATATACACGGACGGGCGACTGGAACGTTTCATAACCTAATTACAAAACAATATTTTCATCAAACTCTCGGTCGCATTACGTAAAGCCAAAAAAAAGGGGATCCCTTCACTCTTCCGTATAATAGATTCCAGTGCCCAGATAAATCTTACATGGGTCCCAAAAGAAAAGTTCTTGGTTTTTTTTTTCAAACTCATCGTGACTAATGCTCAATTTCGAGCATCACGAAACTACTCATCTACAAGCTCGAACTACAACTTAGATCCGAACCCTTTTGCTTCGGAAGAATCCCATTATGCATTCGGGAAACGTATTCCGAAATTTCTCTTTTGATTTGTAAAGCGAAGACGCACGATCTGGACCCACTCATCGATGAACTCGTAGCTTTTAGCTCTCACATTTTGAATTTGAGCTACAGATCCTTTGTTATACGAATCTTCGCAACCACGATATAATCATTGACATTAAAACGCTCAAGTTCCATCATTGAAAAAATCAAGTCCCATATCTTCTCACACCGGTGAAAAAAAAAAGTTACTCCTTAATACATTTTTTACGACTCGAGATTAACCTCCGGGTATACAAAATAAACGCGTTCTCCGCCGAGATGATGGTGGCAAGTCCAGTAGCGCGACGATAAATTTCGAGGGACACACGCACGACTATAAACCGGCCGCAGCGGACCGATCGATTACGGCTCGACCAGCATCATCATCATCATCATCGTCGTCGTCTTCGTCGTCGTGGCCGTCGTTAGAGCATCGTCCATTAGATAACGAGACTCTGAACGAAGGGCTCGAGGGAGAGAGAGAGAAAAGAGCGTGTAGTAGATACATATATATATATATATCTGTAGAGAGAGAGAAAGAGCTTGCGTAATAGCGAGAGACGCGCGCGGGTGCAGGCAGCCTATATGTACACGGTGAATTAGTATGCCTCGGCTCGTGCCGAGAGCGCGCGAGGAATTACGTATTCTCCATGGGAAACGAAGGAGGATGAACTCGTTCGATCCTATATACCGCTTCGCATGTGCGACTATGGCCGGGGTGAGCTCGGCTAGCTCCGATGCATTTTCTTACGTGCATCTATCCTGCAGCACGCACACACACACACACACAGAAACACTGATACGCGCGCGAGGCATGAACTTTCGACTCTAATGCTTTATTTCGGTTGTTCGACCGAGCCATTGCCGCATCATGAGCCTGATCGTGCGTGTATACCTACTTCTTTACGAGTTGTAATGGGCGTAACGGTGCTGGTATAGCGTTTTGTCGACGAGGAGCATTCGAAAGACCGCATTTGAACTTTGTGCACTGGAGTATATGTACACGGGTGTTGAGCAGTTCGAACTGTATATATTGCAGATACGATAGTTGGTGCAATTATTGATTACGGAGGTCGGATATTCGTTAATAAATGGCATATTTTTTATGCCTGTACGATCATATTTTATTAACTGCATTTATTCGAGAATTTCGATATCTTTTCTGCGAAATATATGGCTATGAAAATGTCATTGTATAGTCAAATCTCATCTATTATAGATTACAAAATCCTCGGTGTTATTTTGATTAATTAAATCTGAATTCTTAACTAAGCAGCCATCGAATACGAGTAAATCTATTCATACAAAACAATCCCATAATAAGCCACGAAATTAATCATGAGGTTATTCGTATCAATAATATTTATTCGATTCAAATTAAACGTAATAGGGTTATTGGGTTATAAAGCAACACAATTCTTTTTTCTTAAATATTGAAACAAAAGTATTAGATAGACGATTTTTCGATTATAAAATTTTATATATAATACGTAGGTATTCTCATACTAATCGTATAAGTGTGACGACTTATTAAGTCACACAACTTTAAATACGGACCCAATCAAACAATCATTTAATCGATCATAATGAACGAAATGCGCGATGTACTATATTTTGAAAAAATTACGACATTTTGAGTTTTTCTATTCACATTCTCCACTCTTCAGGATTTAGAAAAATCCATTAAATCAAGCTCACCATCAAGCATTTGCATAAAAGAAAAAGCACAAAGCTACTCACAGTAACAATAATCGATGAATCATCGATACATCGTCGATCAGCAGCAGAACCTCACGACAGCAGTAACTGTCAATTTCCATCGCAGCAATAACGTCGCTTCGTACACGCTCCCACCAACGTCCCGTCGTAACTTTTCCACCAGACGCACCATAACTTTTGCGCCCCAAAACATGGCTCTAAAGAAGCTGAAAAAAAAAACACGGACACATTTCGATTAATAAAAACGCTTTTAAAGCGTGAACAAAAAACGTGTTTTTGTGTGAGCCCGGCCACGCTTATGGCGATCCATTGCGCCAATATACCGACAAACAATCGCCTCGTCCCTCAAATGCCAGACATAAACCTTATATAGCACAAAAGGCAAGCGTCAAGCTCCACCGTATAATATAACAACCAGAGCAATACGCGTATATGATACAAAATCAAGGGAGAGAGAGCGAGAAAGAGAGAGAAAGCTTAATATGGCATTGGACCACTAATCCCGGAACGTTGCTCTCGCATTTCTCATACGCACACACACACACACACACACACAAGCGTATGTACGAGTCTCTGTGCACGCGTGTACGTGTAACCTCGGACCTTGCATTCTTCTTGTCGCGTGTCTTCCGCACACGAGGGGCACGTGATGTCGTTACGACTGGGTGTGCGCGCATACAAACGCATAAAAGGAAGCTGGAGAGAGAGAGAGAGAGAGAGAGAGAGAGAGAGAAACGAGATCGTTATATACAGGGGGTCGCAGAAGCAAGAGAGGGTCAAAAATGGCAAAAAGAGGTGGGTATACGTGTCTGTGTGTATATGTGTGTACAAGCAAGGGGGGTTCGAAGCGTCCCGCAAGAACACGTATACAGAGAGAGAGAGAGAGAGAGAGAGATATCCACATACGCGCGGGAGAGCAAGCTAGCGCGTGGCTTAAATTGCATTCTGGCTTCTGCGAACTATACCGTTTGGTGCACCGGCTGGAAGTAAAGGAGGGTGGCGGATATACGCCGCTGTCCTCCCCTCGTCCCTGTATAGTCTTTGCCTGCAACCCTTTCCCCTCTCTCTCTCACTC
>UELU01131538.1:0-31006 GCA_900490025.1 Megastigmus dorsalis
GCTGCAACTCACCGTTGTCCTGAATGGAGATCTTGGCAACCTGCTGATTGAATTTGGAGGGATGATTGGGATCGTTCTTGACGAAATCGTTGTCGGCGATCGAGGTGAAGGACTTGGTGCTGATGAAATTCCTCTTGATCCCGGTGCTCTCCTTAAGCCTCGCCGCCTTAGCAGCGATAGCGGCAGTAGCGTTATTGGCACCTTCCTCGAATCTCCTGGCGCGCTCGGCGATAAAGTCGTTCCTACTCCTTCTCGTTCTGCTGTCGTCGCTACTCTCGCACGGCCGATTGTGCTCGGAATTCGGTATCTGCAAGGACCTCCTCGTCTTGCAATCCCTGGCGAAACCATTGTCCTCGGCGTTCAACGGACTCGACACGTCCTCGTTCGAGTTGCTACGTCTCTCGCCCAATGAACCGTTGCACGACAATCTGTCGGTCGCGTCCGTAGGTTGAGTAGTCGGCTGTTGGTGGTGTTCGATCTCCTGGAATCGGGGCGCGGACTCGTCGATCTCGAGGGCTTGGGAGCGCAGGGACCAGAGCTCGTTCGTACTGTTGATCGCCTCGTTGTGTAGCTTGCGACAGAGATGGGAGAGACGCTCGAGATCCGAGCTACCCGTACTATCGAGACTCGTGCGCCAGAGATTCAGTCGGGGTGATAGGGAACTTGGGTACTGGTGATGATCGACGTTACTGCTGCTGTCGACGTATTGGGTGTTCTGCGGGGAGGAAATAGCCTTATTGCAGGGTTTTCGTTAGTCCTTTCTCTCTTTTTGAGAGTGATGAAGGATCGTTGGCTAATCAGTATCAACTACTCGTGCAGCACGCAATAAGGATACGTTATGATTCTTTTTGACGTTCAATTGTTATACACATGTAAATGAAGATTTGTAAACTTGTCTTTATATGGAAGACGTACGTACTCAATGGATCAATGCTTATTTCACAAATAGTAATTTATACGATAAAGTATATTATATTCAAAATATATATATTTAAGAAGTTTTATACTGACACTTGGCTTGGTTATCGGCACGTCGAATACTGCACAATCCGTCGCTCTCGAGGATGACCATTGCGAGGCCCTGACCACCTGGAAGTTTCTACCGCTGGTTCCTTGACTTTGAAATATTTCGACTTGGCGTCGAGCTTTCTGTACCAGACTCCCGTCCGCTGAATTTCTCTCCCTCGAGTCGATCATCTACCACGCAAACGTGCAAGAAAGAAAGAAACATTTTATAAAAAAAGACCATATTCAATGCTTATCAATCTTCATTTTGTGTATAATTAAATCGGTAGAGGAACGATTTATAGCCTATGCAACCTTGCTTCGAATTCACTTGCCAGCGTTCCCATTTCTACAGATCATATATATAAATTAATTAACATTTTATTTATTGAGAGACTTGATTTACCGCTCCTCATCTCAACTTGCGAAAACTTATGGGATAAGCTAATTACCTATGCGACCTGATGCAAATAATTCACATTGTATATATATAGAGGTACGAGCGACAAATAAAATTTCTCTTGCTCTTTTAAGACTCACTCGCTAACTAATACTACAAAGTTAATACTGCAGCTAAATATTTCAATCTCAAATACACAATATACCTTATCTGCTATTAGTCACATTATCTAAAAAGAACACGCGACGAAAAAACGTTCTTATCGAACCTCGAAGTCCCCAAAATAAAAAAAGAAAACAAAAAATCCGAAACGACTCCGCAATCCACAGCGCACACACAGCATAGGCAGAAAGAAAGAAACCGCGGATTCGTGCAATATTCCGGTGGACGCAACGTCCCTCGTCGTGCGGTGCGACGCGCGATTTTCCCCCAATTAGTCGTCGTCGTCGTAGTCGTCGCGAAAGCCCGGTACTACTCAGACACCAATCTGCAGACACACTCGAGCCACTGCCACTACTACTATACACTCCCGGCCACGTAATAATGCACGAATTGCACAAGACGCGCTTTTCTCTCTCTCTCTCTCGCTCCACGCGGAGCGTCGCGCGCGCCTATTCGCCAGATAAGGAATCGCCGCGCGATCTCGCCTTTTTTCTCTCTCTCTCTCGCCTTCTCTGTATATATATATATATAAAGTAACGATGCACAATGGCACACACACACACCGTCCGACGATGCAATTAGCGGCTATGCAGTTTGTATTCGCTAATTGAAAATTGTGTGGATATGAGAGAGGGATGCATAATGCGAGGTGATATATTTGTCGAACGGTTTTTTTTTGTTATCGCGAGTATTTCACTATCGGTGCACACGGGCAGGGAATTCGTATTATATGGTAGCGGAGAGGATACAGAGAAGCTGTGGGAGAGTGTATTCAACTTGGTGCTTTGTTGGATCCTTTATTGTTTAGAATCGTGGGACGTTCGAGAGCTATATAAACTCGCGGCGAATACTCGTGGGTGCTGGATTTTAAATTAAAACAGCTCGAATCCTGCGTGTACGTGTATATTCGAGTTTGAGCTTGAATTTTTGCCGAGAATATATATAACTTACGAAAACCCGTATAATTGTATATTGTACACGCGCGTGTACGCGAAACAAATCCCCGAATACACAGCACAGATTAGATCACTCGCGCTTCCGTTTCGCGCATATATAGCGCAGGCCAAAATTTATAACGACGCTTCGTTCTCTATCCTCAAGGCTCTTACCACCGCTATATCAACGATATTGTTCTAAATGACCGTATCGTGTATGTACGTACGTTCGCTCCACCTTTCCAGTAATCCATACTTCGATAAAGTATAATCTATATGTATAATTCGCTTGAAATTATAAAGCAGCAGAGCAGTCGCACTTTGTAACTCGGCCGTCGCACATTTTCACCTTTCTGTACATTTACGCGACACACGTACGTAGTCCTCTTCCTCTTTTTGTATTTCGGTAAATAGAAAAAGAGAGCTGCCGCACAACAAAGATTCGTCGGCCGCGTGATTCACTCGTTGGATATATGGGCGGAGAGAAAAAAAAAAGAAGAAGGATAAAAAAGATCGACGACTCTGGACGTTCCGTTTTTTGCGCAGAAATTCTCGCGCTTAGTCGAGCGCGAGCATAGTCGAGGATATACGACTGACTTTATGGTTAAACGCCGCGATAGTTAAATTTAGCGCTTATATATATATATCTTTTTACAGCTATATCCATAATGCTCGCGTGCGCAATCGTTTAAAAATGCTCGCGCTCGCGCGCGCGTGTCTCAACCTCGAACGTGACGAACACTCCAACGACGGTATTATAACACAAAGCGCCGGAATCCCGATCTCGCGAACCTTGCGATCGATCCTCCAAAACTACCAAAAAAAAAAAAAGAAAAAGAAAAACCTAGCCAGCTTCACGAGCTGCTACCGACGAGTCGATCCTCGCTCGGATAACGCATCATCCGCGGGACTGCGCGCAACACTGACCGCCGCCGCGGTCGGCCGAGGAAAAAAAAAAACCACACGCACACGGACCACGCAAAAGCCGTCGACTGACGCCGCTGCCGCTGGCTGTTGCAGTGCGAGCGCACTATACGAAATCGGTATAGAGCAACCGATCCCCCGACCCGCGCGCTTTGCACCGATGTGTGTATGTATACAGTGGGCTCCGACGCTCAACCGCGTCACGGTCACGCCCGTATATATATGCATGAGAAAATGTTACTTTTTATGGATTTTTTGCAGAAAAACGCGAGGACGCCAGGAGAGGATGAGAGAGGTGGAATTTTGAAATGAACGGTTGCGAAGAATGCGGGCTTTTGTTTTTTCTTCTTTCTTTGTTTTTTTTTTTTAAGAACGAGGGAGAGGAGGTGCAGGGTTTTTCCGAGTTGAAAAATGAATTTTTCGCGGACTTTTTCGAACTTACGAGTGTTGTTGATGTGTAGTACTCGTATATGAATGTAGCTGAAAACTCGTTTTGAGACCTACTTAACAAACTACTTTGTTAATGTTTTTTTAAAGATCGATTAAATGATTCGTACATCAATTTTAATGATTGACCAGGCCCTCAAACAAAAAAAAAGCACTCTGAACTGGAGTTATTCCTACGCATTTTGTCCTTCTAAACACGAATTTGAAATAAAAAATAGGTGTCCCCCTGTATATTTTGGAGATAATTAAAAAAAAAACAATTTCAAGATATATTATATGAGATATATCAAGTTAAAAATTTTTTTCATTATTTTAGCAAGTGCTATTATAAAGTACTCAACCCACCCTTCAAAATTCATTTTTATTCATCTCCATACGATTGTTCGTTTACAAGATATCCTGATTTAAAGTTACAAAACGTATTTCAATAGCAAATAAATTGAACGAGCATGTATGATTTTGAATGCTCGTGAACAATCAGTTGGCATATCTCGGAGACGAAAAGTCGTATGGAGTTGATTAAAAATGAATTTTGAGGTGCTAAAATAATAAAATAAATTTGAAACTTCTTAATTTAAGATATCTCAAAATTCAGTTTTTTTTTAGTTATCTCGAAAATACACAGGATGACCCCGATTTTTATTTCAAATTTGTGGGTATTTCAGGGTATTTTTTTGTTTGTGGGCCTGTGTTATCTTATACTTGTAATAGAGATTAATTTTGAACATTAATTCTCAAAAGATTTATAGTGCGTTAACTTTAATACCAAATTCTATAAGCTGCTTCTCATATAAAATAACTATTCGCGCTGAAATCGATTCTCGATCACATACCAATTTCTGTGGAATCGCACCGAACCCAGACTAAAAAACATTCAAAGCCTCTCCACAGCCGCATGCAGACATCGATCCACCCCTAACATATAAAAAACAGTAAAAAGCACTGCTCACCTTTCCATAACTCTGTGCGGCATCGCGTGTATTGGCGCGCCATCGTCCAGTCTCTACTCTCGCCCTCTCGAGCATCCCGGTTATACGGTCGACCCGCGACCACTCGCGCACGTCCTCGTTGCGAAAGGGTCCACCCTCGCCGTTCTCACCGCCGAGGTTACCCGGTGACAGTACCACCTCCATCTCTCTTTTGCCTATTCTATAGCCACTGTCCGATGTCTATGGAGCGGATAATATTCTGCATCAAGGCTCTCACGCGACGAGATCATCAGTTTGGGCGCGCCTCGGCCTCGGGTGTAACTCGGATGCGCCCATTTCTATTGTACCTGCAACGAAGAAAAAATGGAAAGAGTTAGGCGGATTGCGTATCAAAGAGGATGTAGACACTGCGTTTTGCGTTTTTATGCGCACGCGGTGTGCGATACGATTGTTTGCTCGGTCGCATTGCATCGTCCTTAGGATTATTATATTATACGCATTGCGACTTTCACTATTGGGCGCGCGAGAGATAAGTGGACAACTGTATATACGTCCAATTGCACGTTACATTATATTTTGGACATGTATTATTAGGTTTTTACGACTGCCTGTTATACCTGTGCACACAATTGCATAGTAGCCTTATTGAATCTAGAGTAAAAAGTAAACTATGTATAGGGTATTTTTCTAAATAAGCGTGATTAATCAATTCGGACGTAGTACCGGGGCAATAACTGCACCGCATTATAAAAAGGACTACCGAGATATTTGCAGTGTGCGCGTAACACGATTTCCAAGAGAAATATATTTTCGGTCTCGCTAAGCGCATAGCTTTGATGCAATGCAGCCTATAACAGTCGCTCGCATAGCAATGCAACTGTTACTGCACTTTTTTTTTCCATCCTGGCTTTTGCGCTCGATTACACACAGGAATTGAAATAAGAGATATTGTAAGGCGTTTGTGCAGTAGTCGTTGCGCCGAAAATTGCGTCACTCCAACCTCCTATATATATATATATCGCTAAGGAAATGCAGCACAGCACCGCCCCTCTTTTTTTTTGTCAATATATAGATTTTAGGCTCTCGAATTATAAATATATCCAGTAGCAACGGCGATCGAGCTCGTAAATCGCTGGATATTTGCATACATTATAAAATCGACAATAAAGTTCGGTTTCACTTATATGCTATTTTCGACGATACGTGCAAAAACAAAGCATCCCGGCGAATAAAGCAATAACGCGCGATCCTTTATTTACGACGGCGGCCGCGGCGTCGGTGTATTGTATATAAAAAATAAAAGGCAGGCTCACCGATCGCGGCTAGGAAATTAAATGAGCTGCGCTGCACGGATAATGAACGGACGCGAGCTGCGATCTACCGCCTCTCTCTCTCTCTCTCTCTCTCCATGCAAAGGATTCCCTCAGCTCATTATCTTTCGTATCACGATATACTTACTCGCTCATGCGTAATAAATTCGATCGTACATTGTAAACAAGTGTAGCCGGAGATACTTGATCAAAATAATGAAGGTGTAATGAAGAGAATATGTAACTGGTATATATGGGAGAAAGAAGGGGCGAGGGGGGAATCCGACATAATTAATGCGATTATTAATTTTTTTTTGCTTTTTTTCAGCTAGGCTGCCATTGAAATATTGGCTTGTGGAACTTTGTCCGATGATAGATAATGTACGTAAAGCGTAAGGGTATATATATACTTACCTTCGAAAGCTGCAGAGTATTTTTTTTATGAATGTCAATTATTTATCTGCTCGATCGGTAAAGCGTGAACGGCGGGAAATTTAAACTTTTAATTTATTCGCTTTAAGCAAGCTGAAAAAGCATCATTTTTTCCGTTCAGTTTTTAGTCTTGCTGAGCAAAAAAAAAAAAAAGGTTTTAGTGTATATGATAAAAAGAGAAGAGAGAATAAGAGAGAAAGAGAGTAGGAAGAAGCAGTTCCTATATCCTCGGCAGTCGACTGGTCTCGCCTTGAGGATTCTCTTCGATGTCGGATACACACACACACACACACACACGACGTATGTAACGTGTATATATATATATATACACGGAGATATCCGCATGAAACCAGAAATCGTTTTAAAGCCGCGGCAGTATCGAATTCGCGATTAAAAATAAATCGAGGCGACACGCCGATCCCTAACACATCGGAAAAGCCCGCATCTTTTCCAACTTTATTTTAGAAACAAAAAAAAAACTCCACTAAAGCCTTTTAGATCTCCCGTGGCAACTCGTCGTGGATCAGTCCAGGTACATATCACGCACACACACACACACACACAGAGAGAGACATAAAAGCATCGCTCGGATGAGTATAAGTATCGTGTGGGTGGACGCGTATATATATACAGATATACACATGGCTAGTCGCTCTCCTCGAAGGCGGCACAGCTGCAGCTGGCCTACCTCAAGGACGCGCGGGCCCCGATCCGAAGCCGCATCATGCGCGTACTGTGCTTGCAGAGCTCCTATATACAAGCCCCCCCCCCTCCCCTATCGATCATATCGGATGTTGCTGCTGCAGTCGCTGCTTCTCTCTCTCTCTCGGCTCCTTTATCCCTACTGCACATACATATATATATATACAGAGAAGTGCGCGCGCAGGAGACTTTTGTCTGGTACTTTAATTGGCTATATGGGGGCCGCGTTGTTGCTCGGCTCCGCGGCGCTATGGTTATTGTTGTGCCCCTCTTCTCGTTTTCTTTGTAATTTGAAATTTATGAAAATTGCCTCTTTCGACGCGTGTTCGTCTGCGGGTATCCTTTTTATCCGAGGGGGTGGGTTCGCGCGCGTACTCCTGCTGTACGTGTATATATAGGTATATGATGTAGGAGAGAATATTGGCTCTTTGAAGTTTATGCTAATATTTTACGGGGGGTTCGCCGGGCTTTCAAGGATTTGCGCCGCGCGCGCAGAACTCTGACGTATGAATTTACGGGGGAACGAAGGAGAGAGAGAGACGTAGGCACACGGCTATACGCGGCCAAGAAAGTTCATTTGCAATAAATGCTCGGACTAAGATTTTGCACTGTAATTTCGCATCGATATATATATATATATATGCATTTGAAAATGTGTATTCTATATATATGTGTCTTATCCGCGAGGATTAAAAAAACGTTTGCAACGAGAGCCGTGTCGAATAATTGAGATCGGTTGATTTTCGTGTTTGAGCGGCTTTTTTGTTGCTTGATTTATGGATTTTCTGCAACTGCCGCGGCGTCGAGTGGGTTTTTCCCTGGAAAATATGGGTTTTGAAAGGGAAAACGTTATATTTAAAGATCG
Organism: Megastigmus dorsalis; assembly: GCA_900490025.1. Lineage (NCBI taxonomy): Eukaryota > Metazoa > Arthropoda > Insecta > Hymenoptera > Megastigmidae > Megastigmus > Megastigmus dorsalis. The sequence continues at coordinate 8,112 of UELU01131538.1, forward strand.
AAAGTTGATTTCTTGTATTTCATTACTTTTGTCAAACCGGTATTACATATCGTCTATCTGTTTATTCAAATTTGTATATCAAAATGATGTCAGCGGCAGTGTACGTACCTAATATATTTCAACAGTTACACTCAGAGCATACACCTTATAGAATTCTAAAGTCCGAGAAAAAGTATGTTTATAATATCGAAAAAAATTTTTAGACAATGGCAGAGATGTCGGTAAAGTAGACTATATATATACGCAACTTCAAAGACATTTTGAAACGGAAACAATGGCATATTGCTTTACGACGGCATACCAATTAACGGTTCAACAATAGAGGGCAAAGATAAACCGCGGCAGAAAACAGCAAAAAAAAGGCAACAACAAAGAAATTCTCTTTAGAAAGCAAGTTATAATTCTTAAGTTCGAGGTAAAAGTTGTTCCCCGCCGACGGTACTTAAGCGGGACGGCGAGTCGAAGGTAAAAGTGTCGGAAAAACCGTCTGGTTTAACATTCGAAAAGTCGTATTATTCAAATGAAAACGAAGCACATGCACATGTGCAAACCAGATCCTTACCACACTAGTAGAAAAATAACCGTATATACACTTTTTCCATGCAGCTTAAATTAACATGTTACTTATATACAGATAACGGACAAAGTAAAAGAACACCGTCCATTAGCTTGGCCGCAGCGTCTAATTAAAATATCTTCAGTGGCGCGCGGCGGAGATAAAGAAAGGAACAAACGAATGCACATATATATATATACAACTCGTGTCCTCCGCTAAATGCGTAAGTAATTCCCAATGAGAGCAACAATCGCGGTGGGTAATAGGAACGTCGTAAACAATAACGCCGTCGAGTCATCGTCTGCTGCGTCGAGACGCGCACAATCGGTACACACAGCCTTATATATATATACGGTTTCGTCTCAGGAAATCCTCTATGGGGTATACCGTTGAACAAGCCGCGATTCGCAATTTGAATTCGGCTAAATCCGTGTGTTTAATTTGAAATCGCCGCACATATTGTACGCGAAAGCGAAAAAGAGCAGCGACACGCGACCGATTGAATGGTAAGAGGTATATATAGTTAGTCGGCATTACCCGCGAGTCTCTCTCCGCGCTTCCTTTTAATATTTACCGCAAGTGAAAATTCGTTCCCACAGTCGTTCACGGTGATTTCCATCGGTTTTTACAGACGACCGACTGCAGCTAGTCCCGCCGCGCACAAACACACACGCGGGATTGTATAACGTGCAGCGCATCGCGTACACACGCGCACACATGCCGCATACGGTTACTAAGGCCAGGGTCATTGCTCGGCGGAACGTCGCGCGTCCCCGACGATTTATTTTTTCCCCCGCGACTCTATACCCACGGGGCGAGAAAAAGTTTCGCCACTCTTTCTTTTTCCTCTTGCTCGATCGAAATGTGCTTATTTTAATGAGAGCATTGTGCGTGCGGTATTTATAATGTTACGAAGAACGCCGGCTGTTTTCTTTATTCTGCGCGTAATGCATGTAATTGTTTGGGATAATTGAATGTTGCGAGGATGTGTGCTTATTGGTTTGCAGGAGTATAGAGATTATCGAAAGTAAAGAATTTTCGCTCACTTTCGCGGCGCACTTTTACAATATTAGCAGGAATTCAATAATATTGAGTTATTAGTTCAATGAGCGTGAAATAATGATGATTATGGTATTTGAAAGTTGTGGGATATGCCAATTAGAAAACGCAAATAACGGAGAATTATTCGGACTCGGATTCTGTCTTAAATATATTCAATTACCTACCCAGCGAGTTGTGAAATTCGTATTTCAAATTTTTCAAACTCTATATTATTTTTTTAATAATTTTTTCATGCTGTTGTGCCAAAAAATTCTACTATTCCAAGTATTTAGAAATTATTTCAATCACGGAGTCGCTTATTATCGAGAAAAGAGGGTGATAAACTTTTAATAATAGATGTTTAATAGAGATAAACAAAGAAAAAACAATGTAATCGCAAGTTGTAGGTTAAATAGCCCGGTAAAACTGTATAAATGAGTCACGGAAAATCATCGTAATTAAGCGGTAAGTGCCAAAGTCGAAAATGTAGGTTTCGCACACTAAGCGATTATTTAAGTAACGGTATATTGACTTTTTTTTCCCTTCGGCGGTCAATCTTTTCCCTCTCCGCGCTCGCTGACCCAAAATCTTACGCAAAACCGCGATCGATTTTTTTTTCTTCGCGACAATCGCACAACTTCATAGGCCACGTCAATAAACAAAAAATATATCATAGGCAGATTTATCCTATATTTCATTAAAAGAATTTGACATTCCGTTCTTTTCCATATATCAAAGACAAATTTATGTATTCAATTCACAATCCGAAAGTCAAATAAGTCCATTCCTTTCATCGATCAACGCTTATTTACGTATATCTACACCAACCAGCCGCTCCAATTCGTCATCCCCGTGCCAAAACAATAAACAAAAAGCAGCCAGACTCGACGATAAAAGAAGAAGAAAAAAAAAGGAAAAAGAAGCGTTAGACCGGATCGCTGCGCGTTCCAGTTCCCAAGTGACAAAACACACCAAAGCGTTCCATTTCACATTCAAATCGTTATCCAGACTCGCACGGTAGCACCGGCCGCGGCAGTAACAGCTGGTATACCTGTGCACACACACACAGAGAGAGAGAAGCAACGGACAGAAATCACAGACTGTTACAAACCGCTTTTCTCTCTCTCTCTCTCTCTCTCTCTCTCTCTCCGTTATAAATCCCGCGCAGCTCTCGCGGGCGCATAAATGGAGCAAAGCGCGCGTCGCCGCGGCGGCAATCGGTGAACCCGTTATCGAAGCCGCGCAGCTTCTCTCTCTCTCTCTCTCTCTTTCTCGGCTTTTATTTATTTGCCTTCGCTAAACTGCCGTATCCTCTTTTTCTCTCTCTCTATCTCTGACTCTGGGCCTCCAACGGAAGCGTCCGCAATGCGCGGCGCGGCCGCGATTCGTTGCGCAATTTACGACGCGCGGCGAAAATTAGCGTTAGCGTTAGCGCGCGGCTTTCTATTTTGCTGCTGTGTGATGCCGCAATTCGCGGGGGTGTTGGTCGGAGAGGATTTTTCGCGTGCGATGATGAAAATACTGTATGGAGTTGTAGTTCATTAGCGTGCATTATTATATCTACGATCGGATAAAAAAGAACGCTTCGGTTTTTCATTATCCTTTGACGCTGGCTGATTACTTACCGCGACGATGAGAGATGACGACGTCTCAGCGCGTTGAGAAAATAGGTATTAGCGAGGATCGGAAATTGAAAAGAGTAAAGCGCCGAGCGAATGTGCAGGTTTTATGTTTCTATTCTTTTAGCCAGCTTTGTATTATTGTATTGTGTCTGTGGCTGATGCATATATATGGATCGGTGAGATCAGATATCGTCTTTTAACGTAGTACGCGTGATTCAACGATTTTCCGTATGAGGAAAACGGGTGACAAATAAATCTGCGGTATATATTTTTAAAGATGATTTAGTGTCTATATAGGAGGAGAATAATTTATTCGCATCGTGTGAAACTGCATCTATCTTGTATCCGAAACTTTATAGGATATAATAAATCACGACTGTTTTGGATTGAGTCAACGATGCAACAAAGTTTTTAATAACATGTGTCGTTTTATACGCGATAATTTCATATACACGCCTTTTCTTAGCTGCGATATTTTCACCTGCATTTATAAGCAAAATTACTTTCGTTATATGTATGTATACTGCAGGAAGTGCTATATAAGACACTGCGCTCGTTTACGGCAAAACCACACAATGATTATCCGAAACAGCTCTAATCCCTCAGCTGTCATATAACGCCGTTTACGAAAGCTTCTCGCGTAACGTTTTTATCAGCGAGTGCAATGATCAGCATTTACATACTCCGACCGCAATTGCACCAAAGCCAAAACCAAGATCTTTATACATTCATTTCGTGATTTCAATTTAGCGATAATCGAAAGGTTGCCCATTACAAATTGCACACCCATCATCGAAACGCATATAATCAGCATAATACACTTTTCTCCTTTCTGCAAAGATCGACCAGCTCTTTTTTTTTCTTCACGCCAATAAATTACGTATATCCGAACTTTAAACACTTTAAAAAATATGCTACACGAGAGACAGCAGACCCACTCGTGAATTAGTATCGCTATAAAGTAGACAGCGAGTCCGTCGAAGCAACAGCTGCAGTATGTATATAAGTGAATTAAACCGACAACTTGAAAGTTATAGGAACTGAATTCATAAAGAGAGCAATTTTTTTCTCTTTTCCTCCGCGCGAGATTCGTAGAACCAAAGCCCACGCGGCCGATAGAGAGATTTGTCGCCGCGTCGAGCGCTTAATTTGTTTTAATTATGCAACCCTTTTTTGTGCGCGCAACGCTATATATTAATGGAACAGCTGTACTACAGAAGCGTGACTCAAAGCGATTATTTACACACACACACACAATCACACGTCAATCGAAGAATGTACACATTTAATAACGCATTATCTCCTACGATACGTAAGTTATTATTATTATTTTCTATAAAGTTGCAGCTCCGCACATAATTTCCAGTTTTGTAATTAATTACGTAAAACTTGGCACTATACGATCCCAAATGTATCATTCGGCCCACGCGTATACACTTTACGCAAGTAGGTGCACCTTCTCTTTCTTTTTAACCTCGTCCTCCTGTCGCAACGCCAAAAGGTAGTATATGGGAAAAATCGAACGGGACCCGAATTTCTCATGAGGTGGAAAGTGCATAAGTAAGCGAGAGAGAGAGAGAGAAAGAAGAGAGGAGGACCCACAGAAGGAGGAAGCGCGTAACGAGTTCTCCTACTTGTACATACTTGCGCGCGCACTTTACGAAAGACGCAGATGCGGCGAAAAAAGGGTCCCCCGTACCGAATCGAGGATATATTACGACACGTGCATGCGTCTCGATCTATCCCACGCGTTTTTAAGCGCTACGCGAGGGAGATTTTTCCGGTGCAGAGACTTGCGGAAAAGCGTTTTATATAGTCGTGGATCTAGATATAAATGTAGTCTGTTATGTATATGGGGGTATTTGTTAAATGGGACATGGGAATTATAAATCGTTGGAGGTAGGTAATTAATTGGATGTGTCTATAAGATACGCGGATAATAAGTGAAAAGCCACTTCGGTGCACGAGTTAACGAGCGAGTTGTTTAATAATGCATTGCAAAGTGATTTGATCGTTGCTAATTGTTGCTGTTCTCGCTTTAAGCGGTGCTAATCGACTTCTTTTACAGATTCAACGTATATTATTCGGTTTCGTCTACACTTTTATGAATGATATAATGACGAATATTTCAGATTTATCGTTTTCTGTACCATTTTAAAGACGCTTATTATAAATGTAAGCTTATATATATCCATGTCGATCATTTTACGAAAGCGGCCGTCGCTATAGGATATATATATGTGCTCACATTCAACGACAACATTGACGTAACCACGCGCGTATACGCACGACACGCCAAGCCAACCCATTGACAAATGGACCTCTTTTGAATCTATTTGTTTTCATAAAATAGAACAACTATGTATATATATATATATATATGTATGTACACGCATCGACCTTGAAACAATTATTTCTTCAAAGCTGTGCGCACACGTATACAGCCGCGAGAGTAGATTGTAAATCCATTAAGCGATCATTAAAAAGCGAAATTCGTCCATTCGAAAAGAGCTGTTCTTTCACTGCAGCAACAGCAGCCAGTCAGCCAGCCAGCCAATTGACTCGGCGGCTATACGCTGAGTTATTCCGCGCCTCTTGGCCCACGCGTTAAACTCACTCGACGAAGGCCAGACACGGCCGTATGGACTTCACAATATCCTGCGAGCGGCGCTTTTTCTATTTCTTTTTTTTTCGAACACTTGGAGAAAAGTGATTGAGTTACAGAGAGAGATATTCGCGTTTTTTTTCCTCCTCGTACTCTGAATTGATTCGAATGTACAGATCGAATTGGGATCGCGTTAAACGGCCGTGTTTCACCGCGTGAATTAGATAAGACGCGGTTGCAGAATGTTCAAGAGTGTCGCGTGGATTGGGATAAATATTAGGCATACTTAATCGGTTCGTAAATATTGATGAATATTTATTGCTGTATAATATGTTTTGTTTATAATGGCATACACATAACTTTCACTTGCTTAATGAACTTTGTATTCGTGCTTGTGTAATACATCATTACGTAATTTACGATAAGTTCGGTGTAACCGAAAGAATACTGTTTGGAGTTTGCGCTATAGTTCAATCCCGCATGATGCATATTCTTATGTATATAGAGTAAATAACAAATTGTACACGATATTTATAAACAGTAAAGAGCGGTAGAGAAAAATACGTGATAATGCTATTGATAACATTGTTGGTGCTTGAATTCAGTGAAACAACAATGTCATTAAACTAATTTGCGGTACTTGATGTAGTTTCAAGTGATTTTCTGAATCAAGTGGCACATTGGTATTCTTAAAACATCAAAGAATGCTTGCAAAGTCTTGTGAATTCTATCGGAAATAATCGTTTCGTCAATCGTGTCTATTTCATATTCATTAACGTCCTAATTCTAAATCAACACTCTTGATAAAATCAGCAGAAGTGAAATAAATATTTCCTATTCGAAGAAAAAACATATTATTTAATAAGGTACGCATTAGTGCAAAAGATATTTTACTTATTACGATTAATTATTATCAAATTCATTTTTGTAGATCTAAAATCGTTCCTTTATACATTCGATCCGAGCATATAATGTATTTATAACGAAAGCGATTGAAAGGCAATGTTCCGATACAACGTCATCGCCGATCGCGACACCGGTTTCGCATATATAATGATGTCACGATACCAAGACTTTTCAAGACCTGCATCTCTTTCGCTTTTCAAAATATGTATAATCAGAACAACATTCTACACAAGCTACACCCGTCAATTCAACCATTCGAACCCCGCAAATAACCACTTTAATTAATTAAAATCGAAAAACAAAAAAAAAAGAATATCGATTCTACGCATCGTAGCGTAAAAGTGAGACATTCGTATGATTCGCTCGTCGGATTACTATACCGCGTGTACTACCAAACGAATGACTGTTTCGTCCCGATGCGCACACGTGTATTACACACAATAGGTGGTGTACAAGCGTAAATTGCTGTACATACACGTATACGGTTTGAACGTATATCGCGAAATCCACACATATGTAGCGAGAACGAATCTCTTAGTTCCGGATTGTTCGCGCGTGTGTACAACATGCAAAGCTGAGGCAAATATCTACGATTTTAAACGGAGGCTGAGGTTAACGTCTGCTCTCCTGCCCAGCCCAAGGTTTAGCTCGGCATTTTGTAACTTTGATCATATAGCGACGCGACCCTCATCGACTTGTATTATATTGTGACATTTCAGCGGAAGATTTTGAGCTTTATGACTTACCGGTATAGTGCAATATCGTTACAGACGCTTATCGCGAGGGTAAGGAATGCGAGAGAAAATGCGCGTGTAATAAACATGTTTAATGCCATCGTAATAATGCAGGTACCCTGAACGCAAGTATTATTGCAAAGTCTGTTTTTTTTTTGCATCATCGATAAACATAAAATGTGGAATAAATTGCGATAAGAAAAAAATGTCATCTGAGAAAATCGTTTTCGAAAAGTACCGCAGCGCCAATTCGATTCCGCATAATACAGATACACGCAATTGCACTTTATATATACCGAATCGAACGTGATTCGATTATTACCGACATATTTTTCCCCGCGGTAGGAATTTCGCGAAACCACAAGCCGTGTCGGCAATGATAAAACGGATTAAACAGTTCCGGTATTTTACGTCAGCGGAGATCTTTCCCTATTCGGCTACGGCATGTCACGCACACGCGCAACAGATTTAACTCAGGCTTTTATCGACTTTTTATTCAGCAGCTGCGAAATGCTGCTCATTTGTTCGCGGTAATCACGCGGCCGGCTACAGTATAGGTATATAAAGGTATTTCGCAAAAGTGCGCGCGAATGAATGAATCAGCAGTGGCCGGTATATAGCTTGGCTGATGAATGAACAAAAAAGAGGGGAAGGGTGTCGTGTGTGCGTTCGCGAGACGCTTTTTGTTTGAGCTGTTAGATGGACTTGCCAAGGTTGCCTTGCCTATTATAATATATCATCGGTTCGAGATATCGAGAGGTTGACACCTGGCAAACTCTCCACGAATCTACACTCTTATTTGCGGGTGGGCGCGTTATAGTCGATATATGGACACGTGCGATAATATTTGCTTTGCGAGTTTTACAGATTTTAATACGTATACTCATGCGTGATTTGGATTGTATATACGAGGCAGTTGGCAATAGTATCGAATGTACGAAGGATTTCGGTTACAGATAGAATACGAGACAAAAAGCGAAGGAAGGAATATATCGGATTATTTCGCTGAAAAGGATGCGACGGATGTAAAATAGCTGAAATTAAATTAATACTTATACCAAGAAAAGCAATTCAACTGTGTTTGATCTATACGTTTCTAATATTGCGATAAGTAGTAACAGCCGCGAGTTAAACGATATATACACGCATACGAGCTGTTACTACTGATTCCGTGCACCGATTAGATCGTCGCGAGATTACAAACGCGCAATTTAACGTGGAGCTTTTTTTTTGTTGTTACGAGCTTTATACATACGCGAGTGAAAGGGTTGTACGAATTCGGTGCGCTTGTAAAATTTATGTTTCGAGTGCAGCGAATAAACGTGGTCGTAAAGATTGCACTTCTCGGGGTGAGTCATGCCCATCAACGAACCACGGCCCTGGGCATTGTTCGGATTCTTTTCTTTTCGCCAATGCTTGGTACACATAAACTACTTTCTGTATATCGCGTGATGCATTGACCAGGATATATATATATATTCAGATACAAATGTAGTTTACTTTTAGAAAGGGTGGGTTAGTATTTGAATTTTTGTTTGTGGATCACGCACGAGTAAAGCAAAGATAGTCCACCGCATCCTTACCAACGATCTCCTACTGCGATCGCTCTCGGTCCATCCGGCAAAGCACAGCCTCCCAACCGAACCCATGCACAAAACTATACATCCATCCGCAATCTGCAGGCACCTCACCAACTCTCTCCCACTGTCCCACTGTCGAAAGAATCCCCAGCAAAGAATCACCTGCAGCCACTACGAGCGAAGTCAGCCCATCAACCGGTCCACAAAGAAGAACCGAATCCTCCAGCGCCGACGTGCGCGTGTATATAATGTACCGGTGACTCGAATCTTATGCCTCTACATTCTCCGCATCGTCTCACCGGAATCCCTCGAGTCTCCGCGGGGTAGACGGATACGCGCACACGCACACACAGAGACGAGAGAGAGAGAGAGAGAAAGAAGAAAAGAAAGAGCTCTCTCGCGGTCGCGCGCGCGCGCACTTTTGAAGTAGACAGAGCCGTATATGGTTCGGCTCGACGCGAACTCCACTTGATATTGTGTATATATATATATATATATATATACAGCTGTATACGCACCCAACGTCGAAAGTCTGGGTCACTGTATAACACGTGTATATGTGTGTATAGAGACTCACGCGGGGATGTACGATCTATATATATATATATACGTGGAGAGATAAACGTGATCGGCGGTGTGCGCAGATACGAGCTGCGGGAGAATTTCACGGATTGTCTCTCGCGACGACGACCGAGCGAAATGACTCTCTTTCCTCGTGTGGAGAGCTCTGTGCTCTCCTCTGCAGCGGCCAGTCCGCCACACTGAGAGAGAGAGAGAGAGAGAGAGAGAGAAGTATAAGGAAGAGGTGGGAGAGATATATGAGAGAGTGAGAGGCGAGTTCTATGCTTGTATATACGCGCGCACGCACATTCTCTCTTCTCTCTCTCTCTCTCTCTCTCTCGGGATCTCTGCCTCGCGTGTGCGGTGTGTTCCTGCGTCCGGATCCTTCGCGCTCGCCGCGCACGCACGACTTCCTCTCTCTCTCTTTCTTTCTCTTATATATGCCTACTCTCTGCTCTCGGTTCGTGTACCTACTCCCATTGCGCGAACCTTTATTTTCCATGCGTGCAGTCGTATATAGGTATATTGTTACAGCCTATGGTATATATACGCACGCTCAGAGAGAGAGAGAGAGAGAGAGAGAGAGGGAGAGGAAAGAATGCACGCACGGGGAGCAGAGATGCGCGAGCTGTTGGTTGCAATGGGTGTATATAGAGAGTCGAGTGTATTTTGCATGTATGTAATGTGTATGTACGGGGCGGATGCGTGTGCGTTACAGCGAGGTGAGTAGTTTTGCGGCGACGGCGGCGGCGCTTGCCTATAGCTATGCACACGCGTCGCGTCCGTAAGTGCGCGCTTTCGGCCTGAATCACTGGCTGCTGCTGCTGCTGCTGCTGCTGCTGCTGGTCTTACATTGTGTCTCAGCGCACGCGGTATCTTTGCCGCTATTGCGCGGAGCTGTGTCCCTGCTGCAGTGGCTTGTTCGAGCCGCGTTTTCGAGCGGACAATCTCTTTATTGTCGCGGCGATTACGATTCGCGGCTCATTTCGAGCCGATGTACATACACTTATGCTTTGTATGGGTCATGCGATACATAGTTTTTTTATTTTCTTTTATTCGATCTTGTCGAATTTTGCTATTTTGTAAATAGAGTTGTATGCCTATGTATTCTGCACTTTTGTGCGACATTTAATGAGAAACGTTGACACATTCTCAGTAACTATGGTGACCGTAATGGGACCAGAGTTTCAGAAGCGATAAAACCGGGAGAAAAAAAATACAACTTTTCGCCATCGCGCATTATTCTTTATAGTTAAGAATTTAGCGGCGACGGGTTCTCTAATTGTAAGAGGCCTATATAATTAGTTGTTAAGAGAATATTACCGGAGATTTTGCGCTTATAACCGATAAAACGAGAAATAAATCCCCTTTAAATAATTTGCCTATAAACTATTTAACTTCTTAATTATCTTTACAGCGCACAGTTAAACTTTCGAGTAAATTGTATATGTATGCACGTATACGCGCGCGCATAAAACGTTCGGTAAGGGAGACTAACTTAAAACAGCCATAGCATTTAATAATCCGGTGAATTTTAGCGACGTACTTTTCCGTATGTAGTATAAGCGATACTTATTTCTACTTAAAACCATTTTCATGTTCGCAACAAAAATAAATATAGTATGTTTTTAAATATGGCAATGGTAGGTTTAAAAAGTGTGATGTCTATTTTAGATATGAAAACGTTGATGAAAACATAGCATTCATTTAGTAATTAGATTAACGAAAAAAAAAATCATACCACTTGCAGATTATAAATCACCAAGAAACGTTCCAGGAAATACTACTTCCCAATATAGGAAATCTCGAAAATGATTAACCGGATCTCGTATCGTCGGGAGTATGTAATCGTAAATAACTTTGTAAATAAATATACTACATATACTAGACGCTAAATAACGTAAAATAAAAGTAACAGCCGAAAGTGAAAGCTCAATAATAAATACTTAAACATTAAATCTTGGCTTTACCGAGTACTGCACTAAACATATTAAAATCTGTTTCGATATATTAAGTAAAAGATGTGACTATATCGAACGTATATTTTTCAAACGTTAAATAACCATTACGATAGTCTTAATAAATATCGATTGACTACTATTATATGCTTACATCTTACCGATTGGTACATCATTATGTAAATCCATTTAAAATGTTGTAATCTTTAAATATGGGCAAAGAATAAAGTAAATATATTACGGCACACACGGTAAACTCTCGAGTCAAATATCATTTTGAAAGTGGCTTATTAAATTTATATTCCTTATATTATTGCGAAGGTTATAACATTGTTCTTAAAAAGAACAGGGACAAATCTGTCTGGCCAAACAAATCCGTAACTACTGCGATATATTAATAATCTTTAAGATACGTATCTCAAGGAATACTTCTAATGTCTACGTAAACTGTCTATTTTTTACCATTACTTTAACGCGAAAATAATAGACTAATCGTTTGTGAAAAAGCCTTTTTTTTCTTCAAGCTTCGCAAAATTAACGGCCGGTGATACGTAAACTCGTACATATACTCTAGTTATACACTTTTAATAGTAGGCTTGTGGAAAATTAAAGCTATACAACGCACGTTAAAATACTTTGCCATCAAATTTTAACTGACTGGTTATACTTCAACTTCATTATCTTTATGTCAGCGTTCTCGTGTTACAATTAAATAGAATGCGTATTTAGCGCGCGAAGAGCAGGTCGTTAGCACCGAAGAAAACTAAAGGTACAGCAGGAGCAAAAACTCGAGGATATAAGGTAACATCGTTCCGGTAACAAAACAAAAAAACAGAGAGAAACTCGCGCCGAAAACCATTCCACAGGCCAAAACTAAGAGAAGAGTAAAAGAAAAGTTACCTCAAGCGCAAGCATCGTTATCCATCATTATCTCGGCACAACAAGAGCGAGCCCCGTCCAAGTGAAAATCCGTTTCTTCCCCAACTGCTGCTGCTGCTGCTGCTGCTGCTGCTGCACAGTCCTCGACTCACTCACTCTGTGCACGCATCCTGTCCTCTCTCGCAATACACATCCTCTCTCGGCGCTCTGCACACCGAGCAAAACAAACAAAAGATCCGCCGCAGAAAGAAGATGCACCGTTCTCTCTATATACCCCTCTCTCTCTCTCTCTCTCTCTCTCTCTCTCTCTATCTCTATCTCTCTCTATCTCTCTGAACAACAACCGGCTTCTAGTAGTCACACTCTCGAGATACTTTATGCTCGCGTATAGTAGTATAAGCTATATATCCCTCGGGAGGAGCAGTGAGGCCTCGCGCTATATAGAGAAAGAGAGAGAGAGAGGATCCGGTTCTGCGCGAGTTTCTCGGGACACTGGACACGACCAAGGAGAAACGGCTCTGTATATATCTTATACGAGCTCGAGCGCGCGAGCCAGCGGGTCAACGTCGTCCGCGCGATCCGCCGCAACCGCCAACAGTATAGACTCTCGTATATATATATATATATTTGTGTGTGTGTGCGCGCGCGCGCGCGCGACAGACTATAGGTAGACGCGATGGGGGAGCAACTTATCGCGCTGAGAGAGTCTCTCTCTCGGATTTTCTGGCCAGAGAGAGAGAGAGAGAGGGGAATGGAGTGGGAAGAGAGTCTCACTCGGCATGAGCGGCGGTGGCTAGAGCAGCCCGAGGGTGTTCCGGTTGGACCTTCGAGCGCGTGCAGCAGTCGTTTGCCTCGAAAAAGCAGCGCGCGGGACACCTCTTCTCTCTCTCTCTCTCTCTCTCTCTCTCCTTCTCCCTATCCTTCTTGTATACTTATATATACAGTTGAGGGACGATGCCTTTGTCGCAAATGTATATGAGATGTTGGTCTTCGATTTTGAACGAGGGCTAAGAGGTAACGCGTTGAGAGCGATGAGTTTTATGGAAGGATGCGCCTTCCATTTACCTATGTATCGCTGATCTCTCTAAATAATACTGGATATTTGCGCGGAGTCATTGGTGGTCTTTGAATATAGTGAAATTTTGCCATGCTCTCGAGCCACTGACGCTACTAATTGGCGAACTCTTGAAATGGAGATTTTTCAGACTGTAAACACAAAAGTGAAATTGCACGCGTCGATTCTCCATGGAAATTCTCATTCTATATACGTTGCCGATGAGCAAACAAAACTTTTTCTTTACAACTGGCGAGAAATGTTAAAGCATTCCATTTTTCAATATTATATAGGTTTAAAGCGATCGGAAATGGTAAACTAATAGTCTTGAATTGCGCTGCGAGATTTCACTTATCGTATTTCAAAGGAGATCGAAAGCATTATATACAGACCGTATAGTAAAACTAGCGAAACCTGTTTGTCAAATGAAAGTAAAATAAATTTTTCGAATTTGGTTTGGAATATTAAATTTTACACGTACGCCAACGTATTATTCTATGAATCATGTTTTTTCTTTCTTTATCTTTGATAAAAATTACAAAAACTGAAAACCCTTGTAAATATTTTTTAATGTATCACGCGTGAATATTAGAAAAATTATTCAGTTTCAATATCATATATCAAAGTTATCAGTTTTCACAATAAACACTTTTTGACTATTTCAATTCCCTGTAGTCAGCTATAACGTAACTTGCTCACAAAGAAAAAATGCTATTTACTGGCACTTGAAAAGAACTCAATGAAAAATCGAGTCTTATTTATAATCGAGCATTTCAAACGGTCTTCAGTGGATCTTCGTCCTGTTCGGAAACGCTTACGACGACGGCTTCCTTGAGCAGGCGAGTCAATTCTTGGGCAAATACCGCCTTCAAAAATCCACGCTCCGAGTCCGAGTGATTCGTCAGGATGACGCTACAGCCTCTATGGACCGCGTCGAGGATGTCGTGATGCAACATCTCGCCGGTCACGTAAAGATCGGCTGATACGTTTTTAAGTACAGAAGCTCCGGATCCCGCGCACAGGGCGATTTTATTTATAGATCCGTCTGAAAGCAAAGTTTATAGTGTGAATAAGAAAAAAGATATTCATGTATTCAGATCAGATTTAAATCACCTAAGTAAATTTAAAAGTAACGAAAAAATATTAACCAATTAGAATATTGTAAATTTACATGAGCTCTCACTTCAAATATATGTAAAGTCTAATTTTGTATTAACAACAAAACGTATTGCACTTTACTTTTCAATAATACTTTTTCTTAATATATAAATTATCGCCGAAACATTGTTCAAATTTCAATGAAACTTTTTCATACCACAATATTGATTTCTTTTTCAGTTAAAAAACCTCAATTAAAAAAATGAATTTATGAATTACGCAATCTCGAAAGGATGTACATAAGTATTAAATTTTTTTATTTTTAATGAAAACATATATTTGAACAGAACACATTATTTTAATGATAAATAATTGTGTCAATTTGAAAATTCAATATAAAAATAGAAAAACTGTAATTGTCGGTAAATCCGCATAAGATACAAATAGTCGGCTTCCTCTTCAAAAAACAATTAAATTGCATCGGCATAATAATTAGATAATAAAAAATGTGTTTGCAGTAATTACACATTTATCGAATTGTAGATTTAATGCCAGAATAAATAAAAAAAAGAATGCACGGAATATGCCTTACTTGAGCCTCTTGATCGTGCCAGGCGAACGTGATTAAGTCCTGTGTGCTTTTTAACTAGTTCCACTGCTTCATCGATTGAAATCTTATCCTGTAAGACGCAGTATCTGCCCATGCCATTCTGGGAATTCTGTGCTGGCTCTATGGGACGACTCTCCTTAACATTGAAAGCAGCAGCTAGCCAATCATTAACTCCACCACGAATGGAATCAAAGGCTGTATGAGGAGAATACAAAGCTATTCGATTTTCTAGACATTTGGCTGCGATGCGTTCCTATAAAAAAAAGAACAAACATTAAAGTATTTCTAAAATAATGTAATTTTTAATCATCTATCTTTGTATTCAATTGTTAAAAAAAATTTAATGTACCTTCCATGTATTTGTAGTTATAGATTTCAAAGGTGCGAAAATTGGAGGATGGTATGAAATGATCATATCAACTTGAAGTTCGACTGCCTCTTGCATTACATCTTCCGTTAAGTCATTAGTTAATAGAATATGCGAGACATCCTTTGGCTCTGTTGGTTCAATGAGTAATCCTACATTATCCCACGATTCAGCAAGTGCAATATCTGCATACGAATGAAGTGCATCGACAACTTGCTTTAAAGGCAGACCTCTTTTATTGTAGGCGCTCATGCTGAAAGGTCTATGTGAATGCTGTATAACTTTTCGAATAACTTGAGGTCTATAAGCTAGTTGCAATACTCTTGATAAAGGACCAGTCATTTAATATTTTATCTAAAACAAATAATAATTATTCATGATAATTTGTTACCAAAATTATGCACTAAGTAATATTTTGATAATTAGTTATTTAAGATCTAAGTAAAGGATCTATAAGGATTAAAGAAAGCTATAAGGACAGTGTAAAATGAATTAAACAATTTTGTTTTGATAGAAAATAACAATAAAAGTATATATTTCCATAATTTACAGAATCTTTACACAAATCAATCGCAATAAAACCAGATTTTTACAACCCCATCATCACTTGCTGATGCTATTAATCCAGGTATACTTGGATTCCACTGTGAACAATTAACATCTTGAGTATGCGCGTTATCCATACTGCAAATTAAACTAAATGTTGGTTGATGCTTATCGGAATCACTTTCTTCACGGAACACCCTTATTATGTCATCGCCACATGCTGTTACAATTAAACCCGTTTTTTTACACCAGTCTACATCATAAACAGTTCTAGAGTGATATCCAGATAATGTACAAACACACTTCCAAACTGGTTCATTCTCTGGAGTTGGAATACCCATTTCATTGTCGGGTTCGTACTGTTGCCATATTTTTAATGTTTTATCATCGCTACAAGTCACTAGTCTGTCGCCGGTACTATTGAAGGATAAACTCCAAACTGTTGATGTATGAGAAGCAAGAGTTGATACACAAATCCAATCACTGCTTGCTGTATCTTCTTTGAAAATCTTTACTGTGTCGTCATAACTTGCTGAAGCGAGAATGTCTTTTTCTGGATGCCATCGCACCTACAACAATTTAGAGAAATATGAATTCAAAAACTAAAATTAAATTTGATTGTATCAATCATTTTTCAATTAAATTAAGTTGCACATAAACAGTTTATCTTATTATGTACGTACAATAAAACTAATACAAGTTTTAATTTAATTAAAAATTATACAAAATCATTTTTCAAAGTTTACATAAATGATATTTATATTTATTCAAAAATTTATTTATTTAACTTTGATAAATTGATGTCATATAAATTAAAAGTAATTTGTACTACAATGATTACGTATAATCTTTAGAGATCATGTTTGATTAAAGATTATAATTTTATGTACATTATAAATATAAAATATTTCATACATCAATAGAGTCTCTAATTGAAAAAGTAAATTACGATACAATCAAATATTTATAACATATGCATTTAAAATATATTGTAGAGTTATTCAAGACGAAATTACCACTCTCAAAGAATATTACCTTTTTAACATCTTGTGTATGTGCATTTATAACAGCAGCACATTCATATTCATCATCTGTGGTTTCCCAAACCCATACAGATTTATCGCGACTACAAGTTGCCAGCAACTGACCACTAATAGACCAACTGACACTCTTAACTTCATTCTCGTGGCCCTCCAAAGTAGTATTACACTCGAACTGTCCTGACTTTTGGTCCCAAAGTGCTACTGTAGCATCAAAACTTGCAGATGCAATATAATTACCACAAGGAGACCATGATACTTCTCGAATTGTTCTTGCATGACCCTCGGTCAATATGGTTTTTATTACCCACTTTGATTTGTCATACATCCAAATTCTGATGGTCTTATCCTCACCGCAAGAAGCGAGTGATTCACCCGTAGGATGCCAACAAACATTCCAAACTCTCCCTTTGTGTCCAACCAGGCTTTGCTTCAGTTCCAGCACGCCCATTTTTACCTGAAACAAGTATACGAACGGTTGTCACTTTTTTTTACCAAAACTTGGCTGTGACACAAAGTAGAAAGGGAACCTTTGCAATCATAGCAACGTTAAAGTTAGCTGATGTGTTATATAAACACAAATGGATAATCAGCAGACAATAACGTCGTAATTACAGATAATATTAGTGCCATTTAAAAAAAAAAAAAATATTACATAAATTTTATAAGTAGATCAAAAATTAAATCAAAATTGATTAAAAACGATTTTTTTTCGCAAATGTAAAAATATAAGTTAAAATAAATCTAAAAATTAAAAATAAAAATTAATTTGAAAAATCAAAATGTAAAAAGTCAAAAAGAGTATAAGTAGGTAACAAAAAGTACGGGGGTTTTCAACAAGTTTTTAAATGTTGGAGCATTGTTATAGAACATAAACAAAATATCAGCGTAAAAATAAAAAAGTAATCTAACAATGCAACGAATGATGTAAACAATTATAGGTTATGTTGCTACATCACGAGACACTCACACAAGTAAATCCACTCAAATTTTTCAGCCTCCTACAGTACACTGAACGTCCAAGACATTATCTCGTTCCCAAAATGACTTCAATCTCCGTCAATCATCTACGAAACAAATTACGCATTGCAAAAGATACGAAATAATAAAGAATCACCATTCACCATCCAAGTGACACTGGAAAACCACGCGATTCTATATTAAAAAAAAACCACACAGTCGGCAAAGTAAATCTCTACTTGGAAAGACATGTGCCGATATAGATACGCACGCGCTCCAAGTTTTCAGCTGGAGGGGGATTTAGAAAGAGGGAGAGAGAGAGAAAGAGAGAGAAAGAACAAGGCACACACTGCACACAAGCTCTTTTATTATACATCTAGAACCCCTTGATTGATTGTCGCGCCCTTCCTTGCCGCGGCAAAATGGAAGGAGCTGCGATTTGTGAAACGCGCGCTTCTTCCTTCTTCCGTCGGCCACTCCTACTTCGAACAAGTGTTCTTTCATAAGTTCACAATTGTGCGGAGACAACAACGCGTCGTGCTGCGAGGGACAAAAGTTCAGAAGTGGCGTACAGCGATCAGCTGGTGAAAAAAAATATATATACCTGCTGAAGTAACCGGCGCTCGAGGACGAGCGAAAACACACATCACGCACCGCCTACGTATACAAGGTGAGGATTATTATGCGCCGGCGCCGGGTGAACGAGACCATTGCCTAAAGACTGCGATTAACGACCTTACTCCACTTTTCTTATGCGTAAGGGAGAGGCACCCATGCCTGGCTTGGACCGTCACTTTGGCAGTCAAAATTTTATTATTTAATAAAAATATTTTTAAATTTTTATTTTTATTACTAGATATTTTGTCAACAACGTTTCTTTTTATGCATTTAAACTATATATAAATAATCTTTTTATGCATTTAACTTTATAGAAATAAAATATTTTTTTAATATAAATTGAGGTTGAAATTTAGAGGTCCGTCTTGCCGACGGCAAGTAGTTTTCAGTCGTTCGTTAAAGTTATTAATTTATATTGATATATAATCATGAAGGGTGCATTAAAAATCTTAACTCTCGAACTTTAATTTTATTTTTTTTTCGTTGCCCGATTAAAGACAAAAAAGTTATTATCAACTACAAAAAGAATGCTGAGGGGGGCACGTCTGGCAGCTAAGGGGAGGCACGTTTGGCGCGAGGAGCACGGTGTCGCTGTAGACGCCGAATCAAAACAAACAGTCATAACCTCTTTCGCGCATTTCGAAGCAGTGGCACTTCGCGAATATTAAGCCCTGATATTTGACTTAATCTAAATTATTAGTGTTAGTTTAATGATTAGGAAATATATATAAAAAAAAACAGACTCTCTTGGACTGATGGGCAAATGCAACTTGCGATTAATAATGTTCGCAATGGCGAGTCAATCGCAAGTTCTGCTGAAGAGCTTGGAGTATCACGATCTACTCTGCAACTTAAAATTATAGAAATCGAAAAAGGGTTATGCACTGATGATTCATTTAAGAAAGGTAAGACAAATTAATTTAAATTTAATATTATTTTTAAATAATGCATAAATATTAAGCTTTATACTAGTTTAATCAAATTTGAAAAATATGTAGATTTTGATTAATGTATTTATATTTAGAGTTCTTCGTTAACATCATTTTCTCAAGGAGAGTTTGCATCACCAGCGTTAAGTATGTCTTGCCTAAATGAATCCTGTTTAGAGAGCATCCTCCTCTACTGACAGTAGTTCAAATACGTTGGACATCATTGAGAAGAAAAAGAGAATAATAGGAAAATCAGCTGTTATTACAGCAGAGAATTATAAGAAAGATTTGATAGTTCAAAAGCTAAAAAACTTAAAGAAAGAAAAACAACAATCGAAGAAAAAAATAAATAAAGAACTGCAAGTGCAAAAGAAAAAAAAATAATGTATTATCTGATATAACAAATCCAATCATAGTTCCTGGCATAGAAAATTTTATTAGGAAAAGAAAAAGCTCTACTGAATTGAAGATGACTCCTTGTATAAAAAGTACTGGTCATTCGTCTACTCATATTGTACAAGAAATTATTGTACCGTCTACACTTCAACCTCAAAATAGAGTTATATATCAATTAAATGGAAATGAATATTATATCGAATCACCTTTTCCAAATACAGGATATATTGAAACACCTATGGAACAATCAGTGCAAATTCAATATATTGAATTACCTTATGGTGCCATCAGCCAATGTCATAAACAATTATTAAGTTAATACTAATCTTAATAGATGCTTTATTAATATTAATATTTATTAAACATAATTACTTTTATAATTTAGATCAGGAGTCGCGTTCGGAGCTCCGTCGCGGTCGGACGTGTTTGTGATCACTCTCGATAAGTAAATATCCACGTGTGCGCTTACGGTATGGTGAATGTATAGTGGATTTTTACTCAAGAGTGAGTGTTTCTTGTGCTTTTGCTACTATTGTGAAATTTAAATACTGCCACCGCAGGTTTCTCTGCTTGCAGAGGTGGCCTGCGGGACTCAAAACAATGGCTTCGGCACTTGCACAGTTGCAGCCTACTGCAACTTCTGCAACTTATGCAAATATCGTTGAACAGGAAAAATGTCCAACTAAAGAACAAGCTATTGTTCTGGACTCGATCGACGGCTTAACTATAGAAGATTATTGCGTTGCAATCGGAAATATTGTCGAACCTATCAATGTAAGGTATGCCTCAAGAATCTCAAAGACGAGTTTGTTTATACCTGAGCTCGGTTGAAATTGCGGAAAAATTAGTGTATTCTGTGAAGAAGATCGAAATAAAGGAATACTCGCAATTCGACCGCTATACACCAAAGCCAAACGAATCTTGTTATCAAATGTGCAACCTCTCATTCCATCTTCCGTTATAGAAGAGGAGCTTACAGCGCGAAATGTGAAATTACTGTCTAAAATTACACAAATAAAAGCAACCTCTGACTTGAAAGCGGGCTACACACATCTTATGAGTTTCAGAAGACAAATATATGTGGATCCAGATGACGTTCAGAAAATCCCAGAAACTCTGAAAATAAATTTTGACGACATGTCCTTTTGGATTTATTTTTCTACGGATAAATTAATCTGTTTTCTGTGTAAAGAAGAGGGCCATACGCAGAAGTTCTGTAAAAACATTGCTTCGGATTTTTCGCAGACTAAAACGAACGTTGATATCAACAAAGAGTTTCCGAGTGCATCTGAAAAAAGGACAAAAGAATCATCTGACGCGTTGAACCAAAACCTAGAAAAAAAATGGAGCTGATGCCCCCTCTTGCAGGCAAGAGGACCCGATCTTTGAGCATTTCAACAACCAGCGGCAAGGAGGTGATCTCGGACTCTATTAACAAGGGCGTTAAGGTGCGAAGTACACGCAAAAAAGTCAAACCAACGGAATCTACAAAAAACATAGAGGAAATTGCAGAGCTCCTAAAACCAGCAAAAGAATTTATTGACGCAAACAGCGAAACGCTCCGCATCAATTTTGATTCTCTCTCGGAACTGATCCTCGAAACGTACGAAAGGTCAGACATTGTAAACATAGTATCCAACTATACAGACAACAACACAGCCTTAGACGAATGTCTAAGCCATGCATACAAGCTAGTTGATCGTCACATGAAATCCCGCATCACTAAAATAAGAAGATACTTGAAATTGAGTCTAAATGATACACCTATGGTTAGTGATACCGGTAGTGACATGAGTGACACAGAAATGACGTCATAAGAAACTATACTATTAAGATGGACTCACAAGATGCATCTCTCAGAATTTTATTTTGGAACATTAGAAGTATTAAACCACGTAAAAATGAATTACAAAATATATTCCAAGACCTCGATATACCAATCTGTGTTGAATCGTGGTTTAAGCCCGAGGATCAATTTAAAATTGCCGGTTTTAATACATATCGTCAAGACAGAGATAATTCACGGGGAGGAGGCATAATTTTCATAGTTCGAAAGAACATTTCATTTTCGAATAATGATGAATTACCTGATATAGAAACAGCAGGAATTAAAATAACAAATATGGAACCGTCAATAGAACTTATAGCAGTCTACAAAATTCCTGGAAGCACTCTCACACAAGAAGACTGGAATGTGTTGACTGAATATATAGGCAACAGCAACACCATACTTGTCGGCGACTTCAACGCACACAACCAAAAATGGAATTGTAAGAACACGGACGTTAACAGAGAGCGCTTGTATAATGCAACTACTGATAAAAATCTATTCTTACATAATAACGATACTCTTAGGCATCTAGATATTCACAGTAATTACAAATCCAACATTGATCTTATATTCAGTACTATGGACGTAGCAGACAAAATTAATGTTAAAGTTTATGATGAAACACTTGGTTCAGATCATTTTCCTATTTTAATGCTAGTTGATGCGCGAAAACATTTGTATTATAAACGTTCTTATAAATTAAAATCGGTCAAACCAAACTGGGATAATTTTGATGATTTTCTATTGAAGAAATATGTTAACTTCCTTTGTAATGATTACGATGCACTACTTCCGTCGAAAATATACGATTATTTCATGGAAATTATTACAGATGCAATTAAAAATTCCACCCGGCGGAAAAAATTTAATGCTAAAAAACAAAATAGAAACCCAGTTCCCTGGTGGGACTCCGAATGCAATAAAGTTCTAAGGCTTAGACGCGCATCTTTCAAAAAGTGGGAATTTACGCAAAACTTAGAAGATTTAATTGAATATAAAAAAAA